>OX371223.1:200910449-201060408 GCA_947310385.1 Nephrotoma appendiculata
AAGAACACACTGGAACCGGAAAGATGATTGTAATATTTCGTTAAGGCAACAACCTAATATTATATTTTTTACACAATTTGCCGTAGGCACTTGGCGAAACACACTTATACTTAATAAACACATTTTTTATTAATCACTTGTTTTTTATTTCGCAGTTATTTTGAATAATTTTCAAAAAGTGATTTTTAAACTTTTTGAAAATTATTCAAAATAACTGCGAAATAAAAAACAAGTGATTAATAAAAAATGTGTTTATTAAGTCTAATATTATATATATATTCTGCATATTTCAAATAAAGTAGGAAGATTATTCTTTATCTAACTAAAATGTTTTCATTATATAATCTCCATACACACATTTCCATACACAATCTCAAAAATATCACATATAATTCATCTCAGACAGGTCACATGAGACTCATCCATGGTTTATCACATACGATTCATCTCAGACATGTCACAAACGAAAATTAGTCCCATTATGCATATCCAGACAATAGTAACTTGTATCCGGTAACTTCTTCGTTTGTTTCTCATTCATCGACAAATTTATTTATTTTATAGGTAAAGAGGAAAGAAACGAAGAAGTTACCGGATTCAAGTTACCGTAGTATGGATAGGCACATTTGTTGATAAATTTCTATAGAGTCATGCTTGACTGTCGCTAATGTGTCATTAGTGTGTTGTCAATAACTTTCCTGCTGGGTTATTCCGCGGGAATCAGCCCAATTCTGAGTAGTTACCTAAAATACTGTTTGATTATAAAAATAAGAGATTTCACAAACCTCAATTTCCGCATTGCGTATTTAATTTCTGTTCACATTTTTTCTTCAAAAAAATTAAGCATTCAGTTAGGGTTAACATTTTAAAAGTTTATTGACAAACAACTATCGTATACGTATTTGCACTATAATTTGTGCTAAGGCTATTTTTGAAAATGATACTTATTCTAAACTTATGTTCTTATTAGACAACAAGAAACAAACCCATTCGAAATGATTTTGCTAAACTATTTGTTACGAAACGTTAAAATAATAAAATTTGGTTTGTTTCGAATGACAAAAAATGACACGATGATGGCAAAAAAAACACCAAAGATTTCTTGTGGAGACTACTTATTCAAAAAACTGACCTCGCGAAGATTCTATTTCTTTTTTATTTGAGTAAGTAAAGCCTGGGGCACATAAAATTCAATCCGTTCTAGTTAAGTTTGTTGCATGAACATCGTACACCATTAACCGCAAAACTTATGTGGCCAAAGTCTTTACAAAAGAGTATTCGTTTCAGAGGATCTAAGTGTAAAAAATATCTTATATCAAAAATAGCTATACAAATTTATTCATTTGCTTCAGTTTGTAATTATTTTTTAACTGATTAAAATAATCCAAATCTGATTTGCTTATTGAAGGAATAAATTTCAAAACAGATGATTTGAAATCATCAAAATTGACCACTACTTTTTTTACGTCTTTCTTCGTGCGATCGTGCAAAATTGTTCTTCGAACTGCATTTAACCATGCATTTGAACAAATCGAATATAAATCTGCCCCCGTCATACTATTTTATCTACTAACGCAACAACATTGTCCACCTCAAATTTTTCATCAAAATTAAATTATTTGTTATAGCCTTCAGTACAAGCAGTTTATCTCCAATTGTGTTACACGGACCAACATAACATAATTTATCAAAACGACCAGGCCGCAATAAAGCGGGATCGATCAAATCAGGACGATTGGTTGCTGCTAGTATAAACACTTGTTTTGTATCATCAAAATCAAATGAAATACCATCCATTTCCGCAAGCAGTTGGCTTACTACACGATCCATTACGCCGCCAGAATCACCCGACGCGCCACGATTTGGCGCCAGAGAATCAAGTTCATCTAAAAATATTACACAAGGCGCTGCAGATCGTGCTCTATCGAATATTTCTCGAACATTCTGTTCACTTTGCCCAACATACATGTTCAGTAATTCTGGTCCTTGAACAGACAGAAAGTTTAAATTACATTCTGTAGCTACAGCCTTCGCCACAAGCGTTTTTCCTGTACCTGGTGGTCCATACAATAAAATTCCCGAGCGCTTCAAATTCTTCCAATTAAATTTATGTATTTTAAAGGGTAAACCAATGCTTGATTGTATCTCTTCTTTAATTTTTGCTAATCCTCCAATATCTGACCACAAAACTTTTGGTACTTTAGGAGTTCCTAAACTGTCTGCAAACTGAGTATTTAAATTCTTTAATATTTTCTCGATTGTTTCATAGTCGAGTTTCTCCATATTATTTAGGCCCAGCAACTTAACAGAGTTCTTGATTAGTATTCTTAAATCGCCAAACAAAAATCCATTAGTGGCTGCAACCAAATTAGTAAAAATTGATTCAGGTTGAACTAGGAACTCATCCCAACTTATATAACTATCTGCTATTAACGGAAAATCATCTTCATTGAAAATTTGATTTAAAGTAAATTCGTGCATCATTAACCATTTTATTAAGTTTAGCCGATTACTTTTAGACGGCACTGGTACTTTTATAATTTCCAAGAACAAACGTTGGATCATTGGATTTATTTGTTTACTATTAAACAGACCAATTATAATAATCGAATGATCGTGTGACATGGAAAAGAGCTCAAATATATCAGCTTGGAAGGTTGATATAACGCGAAGATCTTCATGATTATCATCATCCACTCCAAAAACCTAGAATAAAAAGAAAGAAAAATCATAAAATATTAGATATGCACTATTTTAGGTATTAACCTATAAAGAGTTGATTTTGTAATTTATGGACGATTACTGACTCCAGCAATATTCAGTTTTGAAGATTTTTCTTCGAGTTATCTCATCAGGCTGATTAGAAACTGACTAAAACTCATTTGATTGCAATATTAAGCTAACTAACATAATCCCCAATGACCAATTACCCCTCCCTGACCGCACACGGGGAGTCACCAACAATCAACATTATTAATTGTTTTGAATGGGGGAATTATAAACAAGGATATCATTCTACTAAACTAAAATTAAAAACGAAAACATAAAAATAAAATAATAGTAACTGAAATAAAAAATGTATTTAAAGAACTAAAATTAAGAAACTGAAATTCTATATGTACTAAAGCTGATTCTATATGTACTGTACATATAGCTGATTCTATATGTACTAAATCTAGGAGAACGATACTTTTATTATTATTGTTACTACTTATTATTGTTATTAGTTTTGTTTTTACTTTTATTTGAAGTTATGGTACACAGTGTAACATGTTTTCGTATATTTAATTTAGTGATGGGCAAAATCGGTACTTTTGAGTATCGGTATCAACTGATACTTTCAATCCATTAACCTGATACTTTGCACCCGATATTTTGAACCGATTCGGTTCTTTAACTTACAACGCGAGTTATGTTTTTTATACTCTTATAAAAGTAAGTAGTACAGTATTCGCTCATTGAGAAACGTTAAAAAATTAATATCCAAACTATGATTATGAACTATTAAAATTAAGTGTTTAATAAATAAATACCATTAATTTAAACTACATGCTTAGTGCGGTAATGAGTAAATAATTGGGTTAATATCCGAGTACATATTCAAATAAACCACGCCTCATATTTGTTAAGGTTAACTTGCATTAATATTTTAAAAATATATTTATAATAAAAACAAATGAAACTGATTTTATCATGACTCATCAATTTAAATAAAATCGATCATTCCAAGACAAAACATGGTAACTGGATAGGATTCCTGTATAAGTTACGAGGGCAAATCAAAAAGTCTTGCAATATCATATGAAAAAAAAGAGTGAGTGAGACAGCAATATTTTTATTTTTCGACATAATCTCCTTTAAGGTTTATACATTTGTCACATCGATCATTTAACTTGCCTAAACCCTCTAAAAAAAAGATTTCTTTTGCTCCATAAAATATTCATTTACAACAGACTGTACTTCATAGTCACTGGAAAATTTCCGGCCCCTTAGTGTTTTTTTCAAATTGGGAAACAGAAAGTAGTCACTGGGTGGCAAGTCTGGACTGTACGGTGGATGAGGAATTTCCACGAACCCGCAGTCCTTTAATGCAGCTTGAGCAATATTAACCTTGTGCACTGGTGCATTGTCGTGAAGAAGCAAGATTTTTTCCCTAACTTTCCTTGGCCGTTTTTCCCGGATCGCTTTTTTCAATTTTCGGAAAACCTCTGCGTAATATATGCCTGTGATTGTGCTTTTCGGTGGCATATAATCGATTATCAAAATTCCTTCAGCATCCCAAAAAATTGTTGCCAAAACCTTACCAGCAGACAATTGAGTTTTGAATTCCTTTGGTGGTGGTTCACTACGTTTAATCCATTGCATCGATTCTTGTTTGGATTCCGGATCCCAGTGATGAAGCCGTGTTTCATCGCCTGTTATTATGTTATCCAAGAAATTTTCTGGATCTTCTTTGTACATATCTAAAATCGCCTTTGAAGTTTGAACACGCATTTTTTTTTGTTCTGCATTCAACAAACGGGGAACCCATCGCGCACTTACTTTCGACATGTGAAGGTGGTCATGTAATATAGTATATGTGGTACCGTATGAAAGAGAAAGTCTCCACGCTAACCGCGGAACAGAAATACGGTGGTCCACCAATACAATAGATTCGGCCAAAATTACGTTTTCCTGGCTAATAGCGTCTGCTGGCCGACCCGAGCGGTTGTCGTCTTCTAATGACTCCCGACCACTTTGGAATAATTTTACCCACCTTGTTACTGTGGCATATGATGGTGCAGATTTGCCGTAAACTTTTGATATACAGTTTAATATATAAATTGCATTTCGTCCATCTTTACAGCAAAATTTAATAACGGCGCGATATTCAATTTCATTCATTTTAAGAAAAATTCAAAACACGTGTTACTAAATTGACAAAAACAAACGAACTGTAAAATTTACATCGAAATGTTCTTCTAGAAGTTTCATCGCGACAAAAAATGGTTTTGAAAAATATATTGTTGTCTCACTCACTCTTTTTTTTCATATGATATTGCAAGACTTTTTGATATACCCTCGTACCATGTTTTGTCTTGGAATGATCGAAATGTATGATTTTATTCTTATTTGAAAATCAATCCATGCTATATTAGAATCAACTCGTAAAAAAGTATTAATCCGGTTCAAAAGATCGAAATACCGAATTACTCAAAAAGACCGAAATACTCAAACATCGAAATACTCAAAACACCAAAATTGCTCACACACCGAAACCCAAGTATAACAAAATGGAGCTCATTTTGACAGTTCCAACTTTCGTTACATTATTGAGATATTTCATGGAAGACATGGAACTCGCTTAATATCCAGTTCGTTGAGTTACGGGTTTTTGTTCCACAGTTCATAGTAAAACTTGTAATAAAATGGAACTTGACAATGGAACTTACTTCCAACAATTGTTCCATAAAAGTCGAAATAAGTTGGAAGTAGTGATACTTGGGAAGGACCAAAACAAAATCATTTTCTATACATACGTAATATCAGTTTTCATTCAAGTGGCAGTGCCTATGTATGTGTATACGGCCGTCTTTCATTATACATATACGCTTTGTATGTATGCAGGCCCAAATATCGTAAACACGAAAAAACACTTTCATACGAATGCTATGAAAATTTTCTGTTCAATATTTTTTTTTGACTTTATTTAACGATATCTCGTAATTGCGGCAAAAAATTAAATTTTCATTCCCCTGAGCACGAACTTTGTTTATTTTTCATTATTTTTGGTAAATTGTTTTTTAATTTTAAGGTAGATTTCATTTAGAATTTTACCATTTTCCGGCATGCTGCCTTTTATTTGTTGAACGTCGTATAATACACGATTCAAAGTTTGTGTGTATGGAAGAAGAGTATTCAACAATCACTGCGTTTATGTACAAACATAGGCACTATGGTTGATTGTTGAATACTCTTCTTCCATACACACAAACTTTGAATCGTGTGTTATACGACGTTCAACAAATAAAAGGCAGCATGCCGGAAAATGGTGAAATTCTAAATGAAACTTACCTTAAAATTAAAAAACAATTTACCAAAAATAATGAAAAATAAACAAAGTTCATGCTCAGGGGAATGAAAATTTAATTTTTTGCCGCAATTACGAGATATAGATAAATAAAGTCAAAAAAAAAATATTGAACAGAAAATTTTCATAGCATTCGTATGAAAGTGTTTTTTCGTGTTTACATTATTTGGGCCTGCATACATACAAAGCGTATATAATGAAAGACGGCCGTATACACATACATAGGCACTGACGTAATATACATAGTTATGAAATTATCAATTCGGTTCAAAAGACTAATATCGGTATATCGGTCTTTTGAACCGAGTTACTAATAATAATACCGAAATACCCAAACACAAAATTGATCAATCGTACCAATTTTCTCTATGCATGAGTTTGCATGCATACATACTACTTTCTTTATGTGTAGTTCACGTAGTGTACTCTAATTTTGCCTCATATTTGATTCTAATGTTTATACGTATATGAATTATGTCTACACGTTTGAGATAGTAAAAAATTATACACAATCTCATTATGTCGCTTTTATTTACGTTTTATTCTTTTGAGAGTAAAAATTATACATGGAAAAATAAATACTGAACCGGATACTTCAAAAAGTACCCAATTGATAGTCCGGACATTTTGAGTATCAGTGGGTCGATTCTGTCTTTCCCTGGGAATTAGGAAATGAAAAGAATTGACAGTATTGTTGCAGCTAGGAATAATTTCCTTAAAAGTGTATTCTGGCGACAAGGAAAATATTTTTTTGAAAATAATTTTTTCCTAATTATTGCAGTTTTTACAAATATTTTTCCCAATTTTTTTTTCTTGGGAATTATGAAATACTACGGGGAAAGATTATTTAAATTGATCTATGGCATACGTTGTATTTATAATTCTAATAAAATAAATAAAACAACGAATTAGAATGCATTTTACTTTACATAATCATTTAGAAAACACACATAGAAAGATAACACTGTGCTTGAATTGCAAACTTTTTTTTCGTGACAAGCTGGGCACCCAGGGGGTAAACCTAATTCGAGTATGCTGAATTCAACGGTGCTAGTCCCATTTTAAAGTCAAAAAGTGCCCAATTATTTTTTAACTAGCAAATTATGATTGAAGACGTCAATACCAATTCAACGACATCGAACATAAACGCTAATTTTTGTGTGAGTCTGTACAATCCTATAAACTCACTTTCTATTATTTCAAACGGATCTGACGCGTCGCGTAATCGCTTTCGCTGCAAACGAATAAACTGTTTCCCTTCCAAATTATGCGATTACTCATATTTATTGAAAATGTCTTTATCAGTTTTTAGCAACTTTAAAATAATTTTTAAAACACCGCGGGTGACCGACACTTAAAGTAAATTTCTTTTCCTCAAAAATTGATTCCCAGCACTGCCAGAATACACTTTTATAAAATTGGGGGAAAAAATTGGGAAAAAGTGCTACAAAGATTAATTTTTTCCTAATTCCCAATTCCTAATTCCCAGGGAAAGACAGAATCGACCCACAGATTTAAAAGAACCTGGTTGGAGTAGGTCCGCTCATCACTAATATTTATTATGCAATTTTGTGAACTTGTCCTGTACTTTTATGGCGTTGATACACGTACAATTTTTGCCTTTAACGTATAATAATTTTGCGTTCTGATTGGTTAATTTACACGCTAAAACCATAATTATTTTATAGAGAATACGTGTAATATTTTGTCATGAAGCGCTTTTCGTGCCGTGCGCATTTTTTACGAGTTTAAAAAAATAGTAGATAAAATAAAGTTGATTTTGTTATATATATATATATATATATATATATATATATATATATATATATATATATATATATATATATATATATATATATATATATATATATACATATATATTATTAATTTTATAATAATTATCCAATTTATTTCAATCCGGCACTTTATCGCTGTAATAATCTGTCTGATTGTTTTGTTTGTTGTTAGCTGTCACTTTTCGAGGTAAAGAAAATTTGCCTTATACTAAAATTGAGAAATGTTAAATTTTAAAGTTTTGCCTTTAAGGCAATTCAAGATGGCCGAGTTTTAACCAATCATCGCGCAGAATTTTTATTATTTATGCTTATCTTTACATGTATATGTATCACCGTCGCCGCCTTTATACTAATTTTAACTTACACAAATCAATAGACGACTGAAACTCTGACTGAAATATTTGATAGGATCGGTGTATACTCGAGGACAGTTCGGCTTTTGTAGAATACATTTGTGTTGGGTTGGAAAAAGAGAGAATATAAAACAAATAATAAAGTAAAAATAAAAATTAAATGAAACGCAAATGCGAGAAATAAAAAAAATAATAAAAACAAATGTTGCGAATGGTAAATACTGGGGGATTATTATGAAAGTTTTTCGATTTCGTAAAATTTGATCCGCCGCATTTTTTTCCTTTCGTAAAATTCGATTTTTTTTTTCTTTATTAAAATAAAATATTTCAATTACTTTTTAAAATGTAAGTTACTCAATTAATGGACTAGTTTAATTTATTACAATTTATTTGAAACTTATTTTATTGTGTTTTTTGTAAGTTATTTACCAATGATCGCCAATTTGACGTTTTAATTTCTTTTATGGAAAAAGCCAAAAAATTTTAAATGCGCCTCAATATATAAAAACTGCCGAACATTTGTGGAGTGAAATTACAAATCAATTAAATTAAGTCCATCCATCTGAAAAACCTGTTGATGGTTGGAATTTTAGCTAAATTACACAAAACAGCAAACTTCTTGCTCTTAAATTTTGTGCTCAAAAAAAGTTTCATAATAGATTCGCGGCGGATCGAATTTTACGATTTCGTATTTTAGGAAACCGAAAAAATTTCATAATAGGCCCCTTAGGTAGAGTATTTAAGTCTATTAAAAAAAACGAAAACTAATATAAAAATTAAAAAATTTAAGTTTATTGGTCTATCGGTTGTTAGAAAATAATAAATTCTTAATAGCGATTTTGCTAATGTGGTAGTCAAAAAACTCGAAATATTTATTAGTCTCGCACAGCATTCTTTTAATAGGCTCGGTCTGACCGTAGTCCGTTCTGTAAGGAGCAATTATATAAGCAGGTACCGTTCTCAAAGCATGAGCATTTTCATTAAGAGATATCTTTTCGAGGAGAGCTGAAGAATTAACCCCGCCAGATAAAAATTGTCGAATAAAAATGATATCTGCAACCGATCGTCGCTTACTGAGTGGCTATAAGTTAACAAGCTCTAAGCGGTCGAGATAAGGAGGCAAGTTATAAATGTCCACCCATGGAAATCCACGCAGAGCAAAGCGCAGAAATCTACGTTTACAGCTTCAATTCTTCGTATGTGCACTTTATGGCATGGAGACCAAATCTGCCTAGCATACTCGAAGAAAAGCCGAACAAATTGTAACGAAATTCTATCCAATTTCATTACCAACCCAAATCATAACATTTAAAAATTGCCTATCGACTTAACCTTCGAGGTAACATCTCGCCGAGACTTCACATTTCCTTTTGTGTTCAAGTTACTCCAATTACTGTATATACTCGTGCAGTAGTTGAATGAAATTTTTTTGAAGTGAATGGCATGAGTAATGAACTCTGCTATTGAAAATTGTCGAAAACTGCAACGTGCAATTTAATTATTTTACAAAAAAAAGGTTTTCCGCGTGCATCGATTCCGTCAGATCAATCGATGTGAACGGAAAAATTTCAGTCTGGAAGGAAGATATACATATTGGAGATTTGGAGAGAATTTATTACGCTTCAACCTTGACACGGGAGCTGACATAAACGTATTGCCTGCTAAATATAATGGGACTGAGGGTGAGTTAAAAAATACTAGTTTAACGCTAAAAGCATATGGCGATTTTTTAATAAAACCTATAGGTGTTTGTACTTTAAAAGTACAGACAAAACATAATGTAACAAAAGAGGTACATTTTGTAGTAATTAATCAGGATTTAGTACCCTTATTGTCGGGCCAAACATGTGTTGAACTTGGTTTTATTAAAATAATTCACACCTTTAAATATTAAAGTATCAAAAAAATTAAACCGATTCAACCGGATCCATTTATTTTGGTACCTACCATCGCAAAAATGACAAATACAATGCACATATACAAGAGAGGAAAAATACAATACAAATATAAAATTGTGTATTATACCCGGTATATGTACACAAAATTTTTGCTCACCTCGTCAACTCGCGCTTTCATTTTGCGTACAAAATTGATAGTCAGATACATGATGTGGCGTTGAATAGTGTTATGAGGCTAAGTAGCGAAACAATATAATATTAAATTCAATTACGACAAGCTTCAATACAAAACAACGAGCGTTCGGTTTATGGGACGTCGACAAGCATATCAATGACTCCATTGAAACGGAAGCAATTTAAGGAAGAAACCCAAAATGATCCAATCTTATCAAAGATATACGAATTTAAAACAAATAATAAGTGGCCCCGTGGAATCAGCTAAGTTCTGAATTAAAACATTATTTTAAGAATAGAGACGATATATTTATTTCGGAGTCAATTTTGTTCTTATAGAAAAGTAATTGTTATCCACAAGCCATGAAGAATGATATGCTTAAATGTGTACATACAGGATACTTGGGAATGGAAAAAACTTTATTAAAAGCTCGTGAGCTTTATTGGCCAAATGTGGCAAAAGAAATACAAGATTTTATTAGTAGATGCAATGTGTGCCAAAAGTTTAGAGAACAGAATTGCAAAGAACCATTGCATCCATATCAAATAGCGAAAAGACCGTAGAAAGAGTTTATCCTGACATATTTGAATTATATAATAAATATTATTTGGTAATTGTTGACTCTTTTTCAAATTGGATTGAATTAGCTCAAATAAAAACGAAAACGGCTCTAGAAATCATAAACGTTTTCAAGGTAGTTTTTTCTAGATTTGGAATTCCTGATAAAATTACATCTGATAACAATTCATTCAGCAGCTTCTTATTTAAGAATTTTTGCAAAGAATATGGGTTGAGTATAGTCCGTCGAGTCCACTTTATGCTAAAAGTAATGGGTTAGCTGAAAAGGCTGTTGGTATTTGTAAACAAATTATAAAAAAAATCGCAGGAATCAAGATAAGAAATAACATTGAGTTTAATGGAGTATAGAAACACTCCATTGAAATTTTTGGATTCTCTCCGTTGTTGATGTCACGTAAATCGAGAACAAGAATTGCATGACTCACTGAAAAATTACAACCAAAAGTAATAAATTCAAATCTAATCAAGCTAAACTAAATTGTAGACAAAATCAACAGGTTAAATATTATAATAGAAACGCCAGGCCTCTTCCGGCATTGTTAAAAAACGAATGCATCTTGTTAAGCAAAAGTCGAGTCTGGGTTCCAGCTAAGGTGATTAAATGTTTCAACGATAATTCGTTTCTGGTGAGGGGTGAAAAGGGAGGTACATTCAGAAGAAACAGAATAATTTTAAGAAAAACATTGATAACATTCAATGAAAATGTAGAATTAATGGATCATTATGATTCTGTTGCTGAATGTGTCGCGTTGCGAAGCCGTTCACTATGACACATTTCAAAACAGAATGTAATAAATCAGGACATAACAAAACAGTACATGGTACGTAACAGGACCGATAAAAACAGTACATCATAAAACAGTACATAGACTCAAACCAGTCTATGGAATCCTGAGTTCACCCGATCAAATATCGGAAGTGAAGAAAACTGTCAGCATTTTCGTATAACAAAGATTTCACCGAACTCAAATTATAACGTAAAATTCTAACCACAAACGCTGGTGGAGATATTATATTTCTTATGACGATCATAGATCGTCACAATGATACATTATCTATCATCAATTCAATTTTCGCTGGTTAAACCATTTACATCATCACTACCATTACAATGATTATACGAGTATATCATTATAATACAACTAAAATCCATCCACAAACGCCAGCGGACCCCACGGTGGGGGAACTCACTGCGCGGTGGGTGATGTAGCGGATAGTTTCTTCAACGATAAGAAACTTCGCACAATTATTCTCAACGGACAATCCTCCGTTCACATAATTCTTTAAAAAAGGGACAATTCTCCATGTAAAGAATTATTCCAAATAATATACAACAACCTTGTATATACAAATAATGTACATAGAACTTGCACATAGATAATCGTACAACAACACTTGTACATAACGAAATTGGTGTAAGCAAAATATAATTGAAAAATTCGCATTGCAATAACCTCTACAATCAAATCATTTAGAGATGCATAAAAATCGTATTGATTTTGCAAAACGAAAGTAATGTAAAACGCACTGGTGTACGCAACGTTGTATTGTTGAACCACAATACCATCGCACAAAAGATGGCATGGCAAACATTTACGTTTATTAAAACATAATTTGTATAGGGTGCACCTACAAATTTTGGTGCAGGTAAATGTAAAATAAAACCAGTTTCGTCTAAGGCGTCATGTCAAAAAGTTGTATTGCTCCACTGTTGGTATGTTGCAGTAACCTTCTTTCATGATTGGTGGCAATTTCCTGGATCACTTCATCAATCCATTTAACATTTAGGTCTTTGTGTAATTCCTCGTTGGTTACGAAGCGGTAAGCATTCGTTATTGTACGTAGAAATTTGTTTTGACAACGTTGAATAATTAAATGATTTGATTGTTTAGTACAGCCCCAGAGCTGGATACCATACGTCCAAATTGGTTTAATTATCGATTCGTAAATCAGGCGTTTACAGTACAGACTAAGCTTAGAATATCTTCCTATTAGCCAGTACATCTCACGTTGTTTCATTTTCATTTGCTCTGCTTTTTGTTTAACGTGATATTTCCAGTTCAATCTTGAATAAAAATGCAATCCGAGATATTTAGCAGATTCAGCTTGGTAAATTTGTACCCCATTGAGAAATGTATGGATGTTGTGCCGCATATTTTTGTGGCGCAACGTGTATGTTACATGTACTGATTTCAGCTCGTTAAGCTTTATTTTCCAATCCCTGGTCCATTGGCTGATTTTATCGAGTGCATGCTGTAAGTATTATACTGCTTGGTTCTGCGATTCGCTTGACGCCAATACTGCGGTATCATCAGCAAAAGTTCCGATGAAGGTTGTTTCCGTTGTCGGTATATCAGATGTGTAAAGTAGATATAGGATGGGTCCTAATACGCTACCCTGGGGCACCCCTGCTATGGTTGGGTAAAAGTTGGAGTATGTTTCTTCATGTGATACTCTAAATATTCGTTTGACTCGAGCAATTGGCAGTAATTTTCTGGCACTAATTTACTTATCTTGTAGATAAGACTTCCTCATGCCACACTCTGACGAAAGCCTGTGATATATCTAGAAATACTGCAGGGCAATATTTCTTCTCTTCAAGTGCTTGTTCTATATTTGCAGTCACGCGATGAACTTGATCAATTGTCGAATATTTATTCCTGACTCCAAACTGGAAGTCTGGTATAATGATCATTGGTTTTAGTCGTTTCAATAACAACTTCTCAAACAACTTTGAAATAGTAGGTAACAAAGAGATCGGCCTGTAGATCCCATTTGCTCCCATTTGTTTGTCTGGTATTTTTATCATAATTATATGAGCAACCTTGAAACACTCAGACACATATTTAAGTCGAAAGCAAGCATTATAGATATAAATACTATATGTTAACATAGTGACTGCTCTGTTTGATAACTCCTTAAACATCCTTGGCGAAATGTCATCAATTCCAGGTGACTTTTTGGGATTCAAATTCATGTCTATTTCTCGTGCATTTTCTAGTGGGATGACACTTCTGATATTTGATGGAGATCTATAGACTGTTTAGGATCAATCCTCGATTGTATGTCGTGTGGTTGAAATACTGATGCCAGATGTTGTGCAAACAGTTCTGCTTTTTCTTCGTTACGTCGCACCCATTATGTTCCTTATAGGTGGCACTTGGATTATTGGCCTCCTGAATCTTTTAGTAGCTTTCCAAAGAGAATAATTTTTGTTAGTTTCAGGACCCAGTCCGCATTTTTTACGAGTTTAAAAAAATAGTAGATAAAATAAAGTTGATTTTGTTATATATATATATATATATATATATATATATATATATATATATATATATATATATATATATATATATATATATATATATATATATATATATATATATATATATATACATATATATTATTAATTTTATAATAATTATCCAATTTATTTCAATCCGGCACTTTATCGCTGTAATAATCTGTCTGATTGTTTTGTTTGTTGTTAGCTGTCACTTTTCGAGGTAAAGAAAATTTGCCTTATACTAAAATTGAGAAATGTTAAATTTTAAAGTTTTGCCTTTAAGGCAATTCAAGATGGCCGAGTTTTAACCAATCATCGCGCAGAATTTTTATTATTTATGCTTATCTTTACATGTATATGTATCACCGTCGCCGCCTTTATACTAATTTTAACTTACACAAATCAATAGACGACTGAAACTCTGACTGAAATATTTGATAGGATCGGTGTATACTCGAGGACAGTTCGGCTTTTGTAGAATACATTTGTGTTGGGTTGGAAAAAGAGAGAATATAAAACAAATAATAAAGTAAAAATAAAAATTAAATGAAACGCAAATGCGAGAAATAAAAAAAATAATAAAAACAAATGTTGCGAATGGTAAATACTGGGGGATTATTATGAAAGTTTTTCGATTTCGTAAAATTTGATCCGCCGCATTTTTTTCCTTTCGTAAAATTCGATTTTTTTTTTCTTTATTAAAATAAAATATTTCAATTACTTTTTAAAATGTAAGTTACTCAATTAATGGACTAGTTTAATTTATTACAATTTATTTGAAACTTATTTTATTGTGTTTTTTGTAAGTTATTTACCAATGATCGCCAATTTGACGTTTTAATTTCTTTTATGGAAAAAGCCAAAAAATTTTAAATGCGCCTCAATATATAGAAACTGCCGAACATTTGTGGAGTGAAATTACAAATCAATTAAATTAAGTCCATCCATCTGAAAAACCTGTTGATGGTTGGAATTTTAGCTAAATTACACAAAACAGCAAACTTCTTGCTCTTAAATTTTGTGCTCAAAAAAAGTTTCATAATAGATTCGCGGCGGATCGAATTTTACGATTTCGTATTTTAGGAAACCGAAAAAATTTCATAATAGGCCCCTTAGGTAGAGTATTTAAGTCTATTAAAAAAAACGAAAACTAATATAAAAATTAAAAAATTTAAGTTTATTGGTCTATCGGTTGTTAGAAAATAATAAATTCTTAATAGCGATTTTGCTAATGTGGTAGTCAAAAAACTCGAAATATTTATTAGTCTCGCACAGCATTCTTTTAATAGGCTCGGTCTGACCGTAGTCCGTTCTGTAAGGAGCAATTATATAAGCAGGTACCGTTCTCAAAGCATGAGCATTTTCATTAAGAGATATCTTTTCGAGGAGAGCTGAAGAATTAACCCCGCCAGATAAAAATTGTCGAATAAAAATGATATCTGCAACCGATCGTCGCTTACTGAGTGGCTATAAGTTAACAAGCTCTAAGCGGTCGAGATAAGGAGGCAAGTTATAAATGTCCACCCATGGAAATCCACGCAGAGCAAAGCGCAGAAATCTACGTTTACAGCTTCAATTCTTCGTATGTGCACTTTATGGCATGGAGACCAAATCTGCCTAGCATACTCGAAGAAAAGCCGAACAAATTGTAACGAAATTCTATCCAATTTCATTACCAACCCAAATCATAACATTTAAAAATTGCCTATCGACTTAACCTTCGAGGTAACATCTCGCCGAGACTTCACATTTCCTTTTGTGTTCAAGTTACTCCAATTACTGTATATACTCGTGCAGTAGTTGAATGAAATTTTTTTGAAGTGAATGGCATGAGTAATGAACTCTGCTATTGAAAATTGTCGAAAACTGCAACGTGCAATTTAATTATTTTACAAAAAAAAGGTTTTCCGCGTGCATCGATTCCGTCAGATCAATCGATGTGAACGGAAAAATTTCAGTCTGGAAGGAAGATATACATATTGGAGATTTGGAGAGAATTTATTACGCTTCAACCTTGACACGGGAGCTGACATAAACGTATTGCCTGCTAAATATAATGGGACTGAGGGTGAGTTAAAAAATACTAGTTTAACGCTAAAAGCATATGGCGATTTTTTAATAAAACCTATAGGTGTTTGTACTTTAAAAGTACAGACAAAACATAATGTAACAAAAGAGGTACATTTTGTAGTAATTAATCAGGATTTAGTACCCTTATTGTCGGGCCAAACATGTGTTGAACTTGGTTTTATTAAAATAATTCACACCTTTAAATATTAAAGTATCAAAAAAATTAAACCGATTCAACCGGATCCATTTATTTTGGTACCTACCATCGCAAAAATGACAAATACAATGCACATATACAAGAGAGGAAAAATACAATACAAATATAAAATTGTGTATTATACCCGGTATATGTACACAAAATTTTTGCTCACCTCGTCAACTCGCGCTTTCATTTTGCGTACAAAATTGATAGTCAGATACATGATGTGGCGTTGAATAGTGTTATGAGGCTAAGTAGCGAAACAATATAATATTAAATTCAATTGCGACAAGCTTCAATACAAAACAACGAGCGTTCGGTTTATGGGACGTCGACAAGCATATCAATGACTCCATTGAAACGGAAGCAATTTAAGGAAGAAACCCAAAATGATCCAATCTTATCAAAGATATACGAATTTAAAACAAATAATAAGTGGCCCCGTGGAATCAGCTAAGTTCTGAATTAAAACATTATTTTAAGAATAGAGACGATATATTTATTTCGGAGTCAATTTTGTTCTTATAGAGAAGTAATTGTTATCCACAAGCCATGAAGAATGATATGCTTAAATGTGTACATACAGGATACTTGGGAATGGAAAAAACTTTATTAAAAGCTCGTGAGCTTTATTGGCCAAATGTGGCAAAAGAAATACAAGATTTTATTAGTAGATGCAATGTGTGCCAAAAGTTTAGAGAACAGAATTGCAAAGAACCATTGCATCCATATCAAATAGCGAAAAGACCGTAGAAAGAGTTTATCCTGACATATTTGAATTATATAATAAATATTATTTGGTAATTGTTGACTCTTTTTCAAATTGGATTGAATTAGCTCAAATAAAAACGAAAACGGCTCTAGAAATCATAAACGTTTTCAAGGTAGTTTTTTCTAGATTTGGAATTCCTGATAAAATTACATCTGATAACAATTCATTCAGCAGCTTCTTATTTAAGAATTTTTGCAAAGAATATGGGTTGAGTATAGTCCGTCGAGTCCACTTTATGCTAAAAGTAATGGGTTAGCTGAAAAGGCTGTTGGTATTTGTAAACAAATTATAAAAAAAATCGCAGGAATCAAGATAAGAAATAACATTGAGTTTAATGGAGTATAGAAACACTCCATTGAAATTTTTGGATTCTCTCCGTTGTTGATGTCACGTAAATCGAGAACAAGAATTGCATGACTCACTGAAAAATTACAACCAAAAGTAATAAATTCAAATCTAATCAAGCTAAACTAAATTGTAGACAAAATCAACAGGTTAAATATTATAATAGAAACGCCAGGCCTCTTCCGGCATTGTTAAAAAACGAATGCATCTTGTTAAGCAAAAGTCGAGTCTGGGTTCCAGCTAAGGTGATTAAATGTTTCAACGATAATTCGTTTCTGGTGAGGGGTGAAAAGGGAGGTACATTCAGAAGAAACAGAATAATTTTAAGAAAAACATTGATAACATTCAATGAAAATGTAGAATTAATGGATCATTATGATTCTGTTGCTGAATGTGTCGCGTTGCGAAGCCGTTCACTATGACACATTTCAAAACAGAATGTAATAAATCAGGACATAACAAAACAGTACATGGTACGTAACAGGACCGATAAAAACAGTACATCATAAAACAGTACATAGACTCAAACCAGTCTATGGAATCCTGAGTTCACCCGATCAAATATCGGAAGTGAAGAAAACTGTCAGCATTTTCGTATAACAAAGATTTCACCGAACTCAAATTATAACGTAAAATTCTAACCACAAACGCTGGTGGAGATATTATATTTCTTATGACGATCATAGATCGTCACAATGATACATTATCTATCATCAATTCAATTTTCGCTGGTTAAACCATTTACATCATCACTACCATTACAATGATTATACGAGTATATCATTATAATACAACTAAAATCCATCCACAAACGCCAGCGGACCCCACGGTGGGGGAACTCACTGCGCGGTGGGTGATGTAGCGGATAGTTTCTTCAACGATAAGAAACTTCGCACAATTATTCTCAACGGACAATCCTCCGTTCACATAATTCTTTAAAAAAGGGACAATTCTCCATGTAAAGAATTATTCCAAATAATATACAACAACCTTGTATATACAAATAATGTACATAGAACTTGCACATAGATAATCGTACAACAACACTTGTACATAACGAAATTGGTGTAAGCAAAATATAATTGAAAAATTCGCATTGCAATAACCTCTACAATCAAATCATTTAGAGATGCATAAAAATCGTATTGATTTTGCAAAACGAAAGTAATGTAAAACGCACTGGTGTACGCAACGTTGTATTGTTGAACCACAATACCATCGCACAAAAGATGGCATGGCAAACATTTACGTTTATTAAAACATAATTTGTATAGGGTGCACCTACAAATTTTGGTGCAGGTAAATGTAAAATAAAACCAGTTTCGTCTAAGGCGTCATGTCAAAAAGTTGTATTGCTCCACTGTTGGTATGTTGCAGTAACCTTCTTTCATGATTGGTGGCAATTTCCTGGATCACTTCATCAATCCATTTAACATTTAGGTCTTTGTGTAATTCCTCGTTGGTTACGAAGCGGTAAGCATTCGTTATTGTACGTAGAAATTTGTTTTGACAACGTTGAATAATTAAATGATTTGATTGTTTAGTACAGCCCCAGAGCTGGATACCATACGTCCAAATTGGTTTAATTATCGATTCGTAAATCAGGCGTTTACAGTACAGACTAAGCTTAGAATATCTTCCTATTAGCCAGTACATCTCACGTTGTTTCATTTTCATTTGCTCTGCTTTTTGTTTAACGTGATATTTCCAGTTCAATCTTGAATAAAAATGCAATCCGAGATATTTAGCAGATTCAGCTTGGTAAATTTGTACCCCATTGAGAAATGTATGGATGTTGTGCCGCATATTTTTGTGGCGCAACGTGTATGTTACATGTACTGATTTCAGCTCGTTAAGCTTTATTTTCCAATCCCTGGTCCATTGGCTGATTTTATCGAGTGCATGCTGTAAGTATTATACTGCTTGGTTCTGCGATTCGCTTGACGCCAATACTGCGGTATCATCAGCAAAAGTTCCGATGAAGGTTGTTTCCGTTGTCGGTATATCAGATGTGTAAAGTAGATATAGGATGGGTCCTAATACGCTACCCTGGGGCACCCCTGCTATGGTTGGGTAAAAGTTGGAGTATGTTTCTTCATGTGATACTCTAAATATTCGTTTGACTCGAGCAATTGGCAGTAATTTTCTGGCACTAATTTACTTATCTTGTAGATAAGACTTCCTCATGCCACACTCTGACGAAAGCCTGTGATATATCTAGAAATACTGCAGGGCAATATTTCTTCTCTTCAAGTGCTTGTTCTATATTTGCAGTCACGCGATGAACTTGATCAATTGTCGAATATTTATTCCTGACTCCAAACTGGAAGTCTGGTATAATGATCATTGGTTTTAGTCGTTTCAATAACAACTTCTCAAACAACTTTGAAATAGTAGGTAACAAAGAGATCGGCCTGTAGATCCCATTTGCTCCCATTTGTTTGTCTGGTATTTTTATCATAATTATATGAGCAACCTTGAAACACTCAGACACATATTTAAGTCGAAAGCAAGCATTATAGATATAAATACTATATGTTAACATAGTGACTGCTCTGTTTGATAACTCCTTAAACATCCTTGGCGAAATGTCATCAATTCCAGGTGACTTTTTGGGATTCAAATTCATGTCTATTTCTCGTGCATTTTCTAGTGGGATGACACTTCTGATATTTGATGGAGATCTATAGACTGTTTAGGATCAATCCTCGATTGTATGTCGTGTGGTTGAAATACTGATGCCAGATGTTGTGCAAACAGTTCTGCTTTTTCTTCGTTACGTCGCACCCATTATGTTCCTTATAGGTGGCACTTGGATTATTGGCCTCCTGAATCTTTTAGTAGCTTTCCAAAGAGAATAATTTTTGTTAGTTTCAGGACCCAGTCCTTTCAAATAATTTTCAGTACAAGCTTCTTTATGTTCTTTAGTTAATCGATTAACTTTATTACTTACCCGATTAAATTTTCTTTCGTCAATAATGTTTCTGGTTCTATGCCATATGAGTCTTTTCCTATGCCTTTCTTTTATCAGTTCTCGAATCGCCAGGAGATAATTGATCTCTTGTACAACTTTCTCACCCAATACGGGTGTAGCCTCTTTAGCTGCATCGCGCATGGAGTTAATAAAATATTTAGTTTGTAATTCAAGTTCTTGTTTAGTTTTAAGACTAACTTTTAACTCAATTAGATTGTCCAGTTTCTCTCTAAATAATTCCCAATTAGTAAAGTTATTAGTATGGTTAAGTTTGGTTTTCTTTTTTATGACTAATGTACCCAGAGTCATTAAGACCGGTGTGTGATCGGAAGTAACGTCGTCAATGCCTTCGACTTCAATGTAATTTGAGGCTATTCCTTTCGAGATATAAAAGTCAATCAAATCAGGAACTTTGTTGATGTCTGTAGGCCAATAGGTATGTTTACGCGATGAGTGATATTCACAACCTAACATTTCTATTGCACTTAGGAGTTATTTTTCTTTTCCTGATGTTGTGAGTCGAGATCCCCCATGCAGTATGTTTGACGTTGTAGTCACCTCCTATAATAAACCTTGGTCCAAGTTTATTAAAAATGTTGACATATTAATTTCTTACGATATTATGTCTTGGTGGGCAGTATAGATCGCCCCTAAACATAGTTCAGCACCACCATGGTTAATCGTTATTAACCATGGTGTTCTTAATCGTTATTAACCACAGTTTAAATGTGAATATTAAAAGAAAGATCAATATGTATAAATCGATCATCCCAAGCCAAAACATGGTAACTAGATAGGATTCCTGTAGTAGTTACCATGTTTTGGCTTGGGATGATCGAAATATGTATATAAAAGAAAAATCAATCAAAAACTATCAAATTTTCTAATTATACACTTATTATTGTATATTTCAAAAATATTTTTTTGTATATAAATAAAACGTTAAAAAAACAAATTAAAAAAAATATTTGTGAAGCTGAAGAAAATTATTTTATTAACGGATTTGCGGATTTAAAATTGTGAGCAGTTTTGGATCTGTGGATTCACTATCAGTAACTCATTGTCCGTGAGTACATTTGGAAAAATTTGGAGATGTGTGCGATTGTTGGATGGGGATATTGAATGTCATATACATATTCCACTCAGGAATCAACGTTCTAAACAGTTGTAAATATTTTTTTTTAATTTTAAACTTTTTAATTTTTTTTAATAATCTTAATTATAATTTCTTTTAAATTGTATTTTATTTACTGTAAATATTTTTTTAATTTTTTTATTCATGTTGCGTGATATGTAAATGGTTAAGGTTAGTTGAGTGAAATTTTAGGTTATAGTAGTGTTCCTAGGTATTATTATTGCCTACAAACTAATGTTCACCCACCCGTTTAACACCTCACCGAACAGAGCTACCGGGTTCACAAATTAGGATGGTAGCAACTGGTATGCTGATTTTAAACGTGGTCGTACAACCACCGATTGCAGCACGCTCTGCATGCCTAAATGAGGCTGTGACTCCAGAAAACATATAAAAAATTCACAAAATTGTTTTAAAAGATCGTAAAGCCAAGTTGCGTGAGATAGCTGACATTTTAAAGATTACAATGGAACGTGTTACAGCGCACCCCCAATAGAATTCCTTTAACTTACTTCCTTGAATTCCTTTTTTCTTTACAGAAAAGTATGAAAAAAAAACTTGAGAATTTTTTTTTCCCCATGTTTTTTTTCATACTTTTCTGTAAGGAAAAAGTTAAAGGAATTCAACAACGCGACGATGATTCCGTGCGCTGTTTGGAGCTATTTAAGCGCAATAAAAAGGACTATATTCGCCATATTTGGCCCCCATCGATTATTACTTGTTTGCAGACCTAAAAAAAAACTCCAGAGAAAGAGATTTGGCTCCAATGAAGAAATGATTGTCGAAACTGAAGCTTATTTTGAAGAAAAAGTTAAATCGTTCTAGAAAAAAGGCATCTAAATGTTAAAGAGGCATTGGACTAATTGTATTGCTCTAGAAGGAAATAAGGAAATTATGTTGATGAATAAAATGTATTTTTTTAGAAAAATTGTGTTTTCTTTGTTAGATCGGGAACTTTTCAGGCGATGTGTTATATATAACAAATTACATGTCACATAAAAAAATATAATATTTTTTATAGTTTTACTTACTAAAAAATTATTAAAAATGTCAAATAATTTTGTCAGTCAACCGGGCGCTGAGTTTTCTAAGTTATTTAATTAAAAATTGTAAACTGTTTATTTGTATAAATAAAATAATTACAACTATAGTGCATATGTGCATATAGTGCATAGGTCGTGTTAAGTCAATCAATTAAATTTGTCTACAACTATAAGTGCAAGTATTTTCTACAACTATGCTCGTATTCGTTTAGTCGTAATCCTCAGTGATTATTCAAATAGACCAGATATTCTGATAGAAAGCCTAAATCCCTTAACACAATTCAAAAAATGTTGGTTAAGTTTCTGCAATATTGAATCTCACAACGAATTTTAAATTGGACAGACATTTAGAAAAAAAAAATAGTTTAACATAAAACATTTAAATATAAATAAAATTTATTAAAATTTAACATACCTCAAAATTATGTAAACAGATGATCAGCGGTTGGCATAATTTCACTTTACTTAATACATGCTTCATTTTAGCTTCGGTTTGAGACTGAACTCCGCTTACAATTTCATTACAGTCAATTGAATATAAATTCATCCCCAAGTCATTCGCTAAAGCGGCTACTATTGTACTTTTACCAGTTCCCTTATCACCATGTAGCATAAACATGGGGTAAATCTGTGTTAAGCTAGTTTTATGTTTGTCACATAAAAAAGGTGTTATCGATATTTTCAATTCGTTATATTGTTGGTTAAGTCCAGTTGGTACACAGCTCAAAAATGAGAAATCCATCAATCTGGCTGGTGGATTGTTTAAATGTAGTACTTCTCCACTTTGTGTTAAATTCGTAAAATTTTGTGAAATGATCGCACAAATCTCGTATTCCGATCCTTTCGATTCTAAATTATTAATTTTGAAATATACTTTGTTGAGCCGCGAGATGATGCCATAGTTCTTAGAATAATTATACAAATCCATAATATTTGCATCTAAATGAATTTCATAAATATAATTCCGTTGCACCAGCCGTGGTATTTCAAAAAATTTGTTTAAAACATGGTCCATAATTTCATTACTTAATTCATAGGCAGTATTCAAAATCGCAATCGATGCCTTTGTTGCCACTTTAGGAAAACTAAACGTATTTGGCACATCATTTAATAAGCCATAGTATGGTTTTTCCTTGCTAGATTTAGGTTTACCATCGTTTTCCAAAATTTCGTTTAGTTTTAAAAAATTATAAAATAAATTTTCCTTCAAATAAATTGTGTTCGAATCGCAATTTTCCCATTTTAATAATTTTACAAACTGGTTTTCATAGTTTTTATTTTTTGAATTTATTAAATATAAATTTAAGAAATTTAAATTTACATTTAATAAAAACGTATTAAAAATTTCTTCACTAACAAATATTATGTGCTCTGATTTGATCACTTCCGTTTCGATCATTAATTCATGTAGTTTATTTGGCATTGGCTTTAGATAAAATTTTAAATCATTTCTTTTCATTTTAAAATTAACTTGATAAACCTGGATGATTTCTATAAATAAAAATACTGGAAAATAATATGGCGGATAAACGGGAAACATTAATTTAGAAACGTAGCTTAATATTTTTAGTAGATGGAAGTTGTGGTTAGTCGATAATTTCGGAATATTTTCAGAAATCATTATTCATGCTGAAAAGAAAAGAAACAAATTATTAATATGAATATATAAATGAATATATCTAATACGTCATAAAGGAAATATAATATTTTGAATATTATTATAAGTATTTAGTTTGTTTAGCGTGATTATAACGAAAGAAGCAGCAATTATCTAGCTTTTTTCGTGACCAATTT
The DNA here is from genome assembly GCA_947310385.1 of Nephrotoma appendiculata. Taxonomy (NCBI): domain Eukaryota; kingdom Metazoa; phylum Arthropoda; class Insecta; order Diptera; family Tipulidae; genus Nephrotoma; species Nephrotoma appendiculata. The sequence continues at coordinate 200,934,936 of OX371223.1, forward strand.
ATTAGATAGAGATTTCATAACTATGTATACATACAACAATTTTATGAACAAATTGATTATATGTTGGAGACCAATTAAAATCTTATTAGAGCGTTTTGAATTACCTAGTTTTAAGATAATTATATAATTAATAGGCATTTTCGGAAATACACCATGATGATAATTTTTGAGTAACTTTTTGACAAAATATTGCGCGATCTATTTCCGCACATGAATGTAAGAGTAAGCTTATGGAAATTTAGTTTTAGTTTTTGGTATTTCTGTCTTTCTGTCAATTTGTATTAAATTATAGAGTCAGTAAAGTTAAAGTAGAAACTTTTAATATATTAATTTTTTTCAAAATGCACTGATTTCAAATCATGTGTTAAGATTGAACTGAATGGAATCATCTCTATCCCTCCAGGCGCAAAAATGTATACACCAAAAATGTACTTTTTGCGAACAGTTTACGAACGGTTTTTATACTTCCCACCAACACATATGTATATAGTAAGTATTGTAATAGAACTATTCGTAAACTGTTCGTAAAATGTACACTTATGATGTAAACATTTTCATTGTGTGCTAATAACAACTGCGTATTATCAAAAATTCATTGTGCGTTGGTTTTTCAAAGAAATAGGTGCTATTTTAAAAAACTGTGTTTTGTGCGATAATTTGTGGGAAAATTTGATCAAGTATGTATTTAAAATTTCGTATGTGTGATCCATATACAGAATAGATTAGTACATATTTACAATTTATAGATTAAAATTTATAGATTAAATTTATAAACATTTTGATGTAATTAAATTATTTTGTTTAGAAATGTCAAAAACAACTAAATATAATATGTATAGGTCTGTGCGAAATGAAATAAATATTCTCGTGGATTGTGCAAAAACAAACATTTCTGAGAGCATTTGTGAGAATTCTTCGCAACAGGAATATTTAGAATATCCAGGCGAACATGAATATATGTCAAATGAAAGTCAGAGATAAGCGAATTAGACGAGGAAAGGGCCGACTTTATTGAGGTAGACAATATTAAGAACGGCCTTTGTGAATGGAGTGTAACTCATAACGTGACGAGAGAGTGTTTAAATTCATTATTACTGATTCTACGGAAATACCACCCAAATTTACCTAAAGATGGTAGATCACTAAAAAAACCCACGCAGGAACACAAATATAATACCAATGGGTAGTGGATCGTATTCCCAGATTGGTTTTGAACACCAGATGCGGTTATTTTTAGATAGGATAGAGTTGAAAAGCAGCGAATTGTTAGTCAATATTGGAATAGAGGGTATTCCTCTCACAAAAAGCTCTAGAAGTCAGCTCTGGCCTATTCTCTGTAATGTGGTCTCCCATAATGATATATTTATTGTTGGTATTTATTTAAGTCAATAACCTACTCGAGAGTAATATTGTACATAATAATCGGGTGTTTACTTTAAAAATCAGGGCATTCATTTGCGACGCACCGGCGAGGGCCTTCTTGTTGAGTAAGAAAAATAACAACCAAAATATTTTATTATTACCTAATATTTTTGTTTACTTAAGGTGTGAAGAGTCATTCTGGTTACAGCAGTTGCACTAAATGTTCAATAAAAGGATCTTATATATCACACAGGATATGTTTTCCGGGTTTTACTGACTTATTAAGAACAGATGCAGACTTTCGAAAAAATAAATATACAGACCATCACCTGAAAATAAATAGCGTTAGATAATCTACCGATTGGTTGTGTAACTCAATTTCCAATTGATTACATGCATTGTGTATGTTTAGGTGTGATGCGGCCGATGCTGAATCTGTTGTTAAGAGACAAAAGAAAGAAATCTTCCCTAAAACGCAATGCGGTAGAAGCAATTAACTCTAAGTTAAAAATAATTCGAAAACATATTCCTGTGGAGTTTCAATGCAAGCCACGAACATTTGACGAACTTGAGAATAAGGCATCAGAGTTTAGGACATTTTTATGTTATACTGGGGTAGCGGCTTTTCGCAACATTTTAGAAAAACGGTATTACGACCATTTTCTGATTTTAATGTGTTCGATCAGAATTTTGGCTCAACCAGAAAATTGTTTCCGAAACAATGAATGTGCTGAAGCAATGATTAAAGAATTCTGTGAGACATTTAACGAATTATATGGATGTGCAAATATTTCGTACAATGTTCACAATTTATTGCATATAGCCGCGGACGCACACAACTTTGGTCAACTTGACAGCTACAGTGCATTTAAATTCGAAAATTATATGCAACAAATATAAAAGCTAGTTCGAAAAGCATCACAACCTTTAGAACAAATAAATAATAGGCTGAAGAAGAAAAGCAGCATTAACGAAAAACCTACAGATTATAGCTGGCGACCAATATTTTCTTTAAGTGCGCATTATCCAAATAATTACTGCTGCATAAAGGATCAAATTTTTAAAATTAGCGAAATCCATAATACAGAATTGAAAGGAAAATTTATTATTAATCTCGAAAATCTATTCAGTCATCCAATACCTTCATCGGATTTAGGAATTTATTGCACAAACACCGAGGAATATACAGCAGAAACTTATTCATTACAATTAGAGGACATAACTACAAAAATAATTAGATTAGAATCTGATAATACTTTTATATACATACCATTACAGCACCAAAAATGTATGCTTTTTAAATTTAACAGATATGTCAGAATCAGAAGATCTTTTCCAGTATTATGAAGTAGAAGGTAATACAGAAGAATTTGAAATCGATTCCGAAAACAATTATAGAATTTTTTTAAAAATAAACAGCAATATTCAACCAGTCGTTTCCACCCAAATACCGCATTTACAAAAAACTATTTGCAGATCAACAAATATAGAAAGCTCTGTTCCATCAACATCGGCTTCATCAAATTACCACAAAATAAATCAACCACATAATTCTTCAACTTATGCAACAAAATTTACATACATTCACAAGAGCTCCGATTTAACAACTAATAAAGTTGATATACCTGCAGATATCAAAACAAAATCAGATTCCACTGCGTATGTTTCACAACCTCAAAAAAAAAAATTCAATCTCCAGCCCCGTATTGCACATCAACGAGTACACCAAAATTTAACGCCCCGCCATTTAAAATCCAACAAAACACTAAATTAAATTCGACTGTAGCATCTTTACCATCAAGTAATGAAATATCGTCTGAAGCCAATCATTTAAATTCACAAGTTGACTTGGTATTATTAATGAAGTCTGTTCTACGGGAAGTGAAATTATTAAGAAGGGAAGTTAACAATAATAAATGTAGTTGCAAGCCATCATGCCATTCTACTCCTGCAAATGATCAAATTATAGATTTACATATACCGGCTACGACCATTGAATAATTCCAAAAATTAGAACAGGACATAAAAAAGAAAGCAATAAGGAGAAAATGCTTGTAAGTTCCTATTAAAATATATTCCCAATTTTATGGTTTTTCTACTTATCTGTTTACTTTTACAGTTACAACATCTCAGAACTATCACTGATGTAACTCATGAAAATATATTAGAGGATGTCTAAAGAAAATTATAACAGACGAGGCAGCCTGCTACTTTTCATGGCACGGACAGCACAACAATATATCCGTAAAATCGTATGCCATTATGAATATTTTGAAAGGTCAACTATTGGTACTTAGTATTTAATATATCCCTTTATCAACCAAGAAAACAAAAAAATTGATTCAGTTATAATCCAACCCACACAAATGTGTGAGTAAAAACCATAGTATGTAATGGCGTTGTTGGAAAAAAAATTTTGCTTTATTTGAAGTAAAACCAACACAATTGTGTGTATAGATATAGTGTTTTTTTCGGACGATAATATGTTAAAAAGGAATTCACAAATGTGTAAGTTGGTTCAAAAAGCATACAAAACTAAATTTTTAGCATGGTACTTTGCCCTACCCGCACAATTGTGTTAGTAAATCACTAAAGGGATATGTTATGATCATTATTTTATTGCAGAGGAGGCTTTAGCAAAATTTCCGACTGCACGTGCTACTCATGTTGAATTCGTAATAAAAAAATGGTTTCAATACGTGAAAGATCGTCATCGTAAGCAGCAGCATTAAAAATATTTAAATCAAAACCACAATATGTTACAAATATTTACACTAAGACTAAATTATAATAGATAAGGCAAAACTTTAAGAGGAATTTATATTACCTGAAATGAATTAGTATTCTATATTTTATGAATTTATAATGTATATACATATATAAGCAGAACTGAGTTATTTTAATTTTCGTAACATATAATAAGATCAATTTTGATTGTACCTGAAATTAATATTATTTTATATTTTATGAATATATATTATATATATACATATATATCAAAAATATTATCTTAAAAAAATATCTTAAAAATACATGCCCTAATATTAATCAAACCGTAATTTCATCATACTGAAAAAAACATGGTTGTTTGAAATTTTGTTTCCCAAGACGTTTATCCAACTTCTATAGATGATGCTAACGATATTATTGGGGCTAATTTTGAAGTTTCCTCTCAAGTTGAGGAAGATCCAATCTATGCGTTGAACTTATTAAGTGATTTGGCAATCAAGTCGTTGCGTTTAAATAAACATAATAAAGACCATGACCAGGATTATTTACCACCAATTGACGAAGTACCTGAACTGATGGTATTCGGAACTAGTATAGATTTTATAATCGTGAATTGATAAAAAATTTGAATGACGATAATATATTCGATTTAAACAAAAGTCCTTCGAAATTACAAACCATTACAAAAATCTCAAATAGTTCACCTCTTGGTGCTAGCAATCGTAGTGGTACTACTTCTTCTTATTTTGTTAATAAAAGTATAAAACCTTCTTACATATACAAACAATTTAATAAAATAACGTTAAAGCGAGCAATGGCCTCATCAGGTTCTGATCTTTCTACGAGTTCAAAAAGGACTTCTTTAAGGACGAAATACAACAAACACACAATAATAGGAATCTACGACAAACAAGTATGAGATAAAGAAGAAAAAATATTATTTTGGGCCACCTGATAGACGAACTTGAAGAAAACAAATTAATTAGTTCTTGCCAGAAGGATAATTTTTTAAACCATTCTGACCCAAATTCAATTGTATGAGATAAAATTAAAAATCGAAAGTTAGGCAGAAAATATCCAGAAGAAATACGGAAGTTTGCTTTAAATTTAAACTTTTTTTCTCCGAAGGCCTGTGAATATGTTCGAAACCAATTTAAAAACTGCTTGCCTCACTCTCGTACACTTGCTTATTGGTATAAATTAGTAAATGGGCATCCAGGTTTTACTTCAGAATCTTTTCGTACTCTAAAGTTGCTCTCTCTCTCTAGCATTTACATCCCATGAAGGGATTTTGCCGCCCGCACTATGGTCCTCCATCCTTCTCGGTTCATCGATCTCGTCCTCCAATTTCGACATCCTAATACGAGTAGGTCTTGTTCGACGTCGTCACGCCAGCGCAGTCGGGGTCTTCCTCTACGACGTACTCCGGCTGGTTGTTGATGGAACACTTTGTAAATCTGTGGAGACCTAGCAACGTGGCCGAGCCATCTCACTCGATTAGATTTGATGAAGCCGATAATATCGCTACCTCCGAGAAGTTGCTATATTTCGTGGTTCATGCGAATCCGGTATTCATTGTTCGCAACTTTAATAGGACCAAAAATTGAACGGATGACCTTTCTTTCGAAGGTAGATAATAATCTACAGTCATTAGAGGTCATGGTCCAGCTCTCGCTTCCGAAAGTCAGCACAGGTCTTATGAGTGCTTTATAAAGTGCGAGCTTGCACGACTGCGATAGGTGTTTAGATCGCAATAATTTTGATTGGGCGTAGAAAACTCGTTGTCCGGCAGCGATTCGGGCTTTTATTTCTGCCTGCATATCATTCAAGGATGTTATAAGTGACCCGAGGTATTTAAAATTTTCGACGCTATCCAAGTTATGGTCGCCAATTTCGAGATTTGCCATTGAGATGTTCCTGGGTGTTGTTAAGAATTTCGTTTTGGTACTGTTCACCTCCAAACCAAGTCTTCTTGCGCAGCGATTGAGCGGTATGAAACTGTCCTTGATGTCGCTAGGTCTTCGGCCAAGAAGCACGATATCATCTGCATATCCAAGAATTTGGCCTGATTTATTGAATATACAGCGCGAAGTTTCAATGTTGCTTTTCCTCACTACGTACTCAAGCGCCAAATTGAACAGCACAGGCGCGAGTACATCTCCCTGTCGAACACCAGATGTTATTTGAAAAGAGTCTGATACAGATCCTTCAATTACAATTCTACATGCAGATCCAGACGTTGTTAATTTACACAGAGAAACAAGTTTATCTGGAATACCTAGGCATATGAGCGCGGCCCAAAGGTTATCGCGGTTTATACTGTCATATGCCTGCCGGAAGTCTATATATAGCTGATGAATGGTTATGTTATACTCCCAACATTTTTCCAAGACCATGAGGTAAAACACTGGTCAGTGGTCGATCGGTTGGTACGAAAGCCACACTGATAGTCGCCAATGATGTTTTCGGCGAAAGGGATGAGTCTGGCAAGTACAACACTTTGTAAGCAGTGTTCAATAGGGCTATGCCACGAAAGTTTTCACATTTAAGACGGTCACCTTTTTATGCAACGGACATATGAGCGCGGTCTTCCAATTATCCGGTAACTCTTCTTGATCCCAAATACATACAATGAGATCGTATAAACTTGTTGCAAGAGTAGCGCCTCCGAGTTTAATTAATTCTGCGGGGATTCCATCGAGACCGGGTGCCTTGCCGTTCTTCAATCGACTAATAGCTGCGTCTACTTCCTCTACTGTGGGATATTCGACAAAGACCTCTTCACCTGGCGGAGCTATTGCTCTAATGGGGGTCACTTCGTCATTCCGGTTTAGAAGACTTTGAAAGTAGGTTTGCCATACTGAGAGAACATCAGCCACGTTTGTTCTCAGTTCTCCATTCCCGTCTTTTATGGCTGTACTTCTTGGGTGGAAGTCTTTAGTGAGATTCCTGGCATTAGCAAAACAGTCCCTTGAATTTCCTACTTCCGCTTGGAAGCTGATGTTTTCAATGCAAGACCTCATATAATCGCGTTTCTTTTGTCGAAGGAATTTAATCGTGGCTTTCCTTGCGCGTAGGTATTCTGCCTGAGTGCTTCTCGTGTTGCGAGCCAACCATTTTTCACGAAGCTTTCGTTTATTTTCGACGACCGGGCGGCATTGATCATCGAACCAATCATTGCGGGATCTCGGCGGTCTTCTGCCGATAGTGTTTTGTGCCGCGGTGGTTATGGCTGACTGTATAGCGTGCCACTGCTCCTGGATATTAGGAGGAGCTCGTGTGAATCGTTGTCGCTGGGCCGCTCTAAATAGTTAGTGACAGCTGATTGGTAACTCTGCAGTAACGCTTGGTCTTTTAGAGCATCGACATTCCATCGAACGGTTTTTTGTGCTTGTCTATTGAAGGTTGATGACAGTTTGCACTTATATTTAAATATGACAAGCACGTGATCGCTGTCCATATCTGCCCCTCTGTAAGATCTAACGTCAGATATGCTGGTGGAGTGTCTCTTGGACACCATGACGTGATCTATTTGGTTTTCCGTTCTTCCATCATCCGATCTCCACGTTACTTTGTGAATTCTCTTATGTGGAAAAAACGTACTTGATACAACTAAGTTGTACATTATTGCCAGGTCGGTGACGCGTTGGCCGTTGTTGTTACTAGTTAGGTGCAGGCTATTGGGACCGATGTGCGATGTATTTTCTGCACTCCTACCGATTTTTGCATTAAAGTCGCCCACGATGATTTTAATGTCGTGGTGCGGTATGTTATTGATGACTTCCTCCAGCTCCACAAAGAAGAGATCTTTGATGTCATCAGATTTATCTTCGGTGGGTGCATGCACATTAACGATCGTGATGTTAAATTTATGAGTGCGAAGTCTGACCGTGCATATCCGCATGTTGATAGGGCGGAAATCGATGATATGGTGCTTCACGCGCCGATGGATGAGGAAGCCAACTCCAAATTCTCCTCCGTTCTGATGGCCGCTGTAATGAAGAGTGTAACCATTGGTGGTGTCATGGATCCCACTCCCAGACCATCTAAGCTCTTGTAGTGCAAGTACGTCTAATGTGTAACTTTTTGCTTGGTTCGAAAGGTTCTGGAGATCTCCAGGTCTTAAGAGGCTGAGCACGTTCCATGTTCCCATTTTTAAAGCGTTGTCCGTGTACAATTTCCGAGGTCGAGTTTGGAATGAATCCGATATGGTAATCTGAGGCCTTTGTTCAGGGTTCATAACTTAAATGGTTTTTATGAGGGAAGGTTGTTGGCCTGCCGCTCAACCCGCTTGTTACGTGTGTGGGTCACGTACTGGTGAAAATCTTAAGGCATCCAGTCCTACCTCTAAAGTTGCTGGTCCGATCAAAACAGGAAACAGATGAGGTCGTTATTGGAAATGTATGCTTGTATGAGTTGTACATTCATCCAAAATGCGAGTACGATTTTCACACCGATAGAATACAGGTAACCCTCCAAGAACACGGCGTTCGAAGAACACGGTTTCGAAGAACACGGATACCCATTTCCTCAAATTCCAAGGTTTCAAACAACACGATTTTCGTTATTCTCTTTTATTTTGTGTTTTGTATATCATAAGAAAAAATAAAACGTAAAGTTTTTATTATTTTATTTTTTGTAGTATTTCGTTGTTTGTACTTTGTAGTATACAACACGATTTCAAAAAACACGGAACGAATTAATCATGTTCTTGAAGGGGTTCCAGTATCTGGACTATACGCCTAGTTTGAAGGCTACCCAAGTAATTGTGTTTATGTTTGTCAGTTGTACTGCTCGTTGGAAAATTACTCTTGGATATTTCCCTATTAGTAGCATAACATCTGTACAAAAGAAAAATATGATAGTTTCATTTGCCTTTACTACACAATATTGGGATTGTAACAACTGAAACAAGCATAAAATTATCTATCCAATAAAGCTAGTTTTACTGATATTCAAAATATTTTTCTTTGTTCTATTTTAATTCTAAATTGTGAACCTCTAAGAAAACACCTTTTATGTTAGCGCGAAATGTTTTTTATTTTATTAAATTTAGATTGTGTGTTCCGTTTATAATTAATTTTGTTTGAATTGGGTTCGAATATTTTCTGGGACTTCCGTGCGGCGTTCGTGATCCTGTCCTTGATTTATGTCATCAGGCAGAAGTCCTTATTGATTTTATAAACAAAAAATATTTATACTACGAACTCTTTAAACATGTGGAGCAAGTTCAGCACACTGAAGTCTTACCGAAAACAAAGACATGTTTCATATAAGGTTTAATGAGGCCTCACTAAAATATGTGACAACTCATTGGACTATATACGATTAAAGTATGTATGACTAATGGTGATGGATTACATTAATTAAATACATTTACATCACCAGTTTTAGAAAATTCACTTAGTACTAGGCATATTAATGCAATAAATTAATATTTAGTACAGGAGAAGATCATTACTGAAAAATAACTGTCTAGAAAATATTTTACTCTATTTAGCTAATTTTTATATCCTACAAGTTCATAGTACCTTACCATTCATTTAAATTTTCAGAAGTTTAGGAGAATTTAAACTATCAAATGTTTATGATTTTTAGGAATTGAAAACTTAGGTGAATCCAATTATTACGCATTATTTTATTTAGCTATTAGGTTTTTTCTGAGTTATGTCTGTTGCTGTTGTAGTTTCCAGGTTAGCTCGCACATCTTCAAACTTTCGAGGCTGTCGCTAAGATCGAAATCAACACTTTTAAAATGTTTGTACCAATAATTACAAATTTCATAAGACACAAGGTCGACACCAAGAACACTACAAATTGATTCCCGTGCTTTAGAAGCTTTTATACCTTATTGTAATTCGTATAGAATTCAGTGCCGAATATGCTGTTTATCAGTTGCCATTGTAAACTTTGCTATTCTGAGAGGTTATGTAACTCACGATCCTGTAAAAATCACAAAATACCGTGAAAATATTTCTATTTTAAATATAATTTTAAGCTCGAAGAAAAAATCTGTAGAAAGGTTTACACCTGATAAATAAAGTGGGTGACTAAATAAATTTGTGTCCATGATTTAAAGTTACAACTTAACAATCGAATGGCATTTCTGATGTAGATTATAAAGCGATACCCATTATCCGATATTGAATAGTCTATTTTTGTAATTTTCAAACAAGTGGTCATTTATTCTAGAGAAATTTGGGGTAGTTTTCATGATAAGAGGTGGTTGGTATCTGAAAAATTGCAGTGTACTTTTAAAGTGAGCTTGTAAATCAATTGACAACAACGAACAACGAAATATTTATATATTGTCATTTTAAAACCTTAGGATGATTTTAATTTGGGGTTAGCAGTTTAAAAATGGAATTGCAAGGATATTATGTATACTCATAATTCTATATATGTATATACCACAACCGCCATCGAAAAATTAATGTTTTTGCAAATTTAGTGAAAATCAAAAGCTAGTTTTTATTTTCGACGTCTTAAAATGTTTGCAAAAGCTAGTTGAAACAAATCAAGTCCTACCATGCTTCAGATAATATGGAATAAGGGGAAAACGTTAACAAAAATTTGTATGCTTGACCAATTTTTTGGAGGCAAATCCAAATACATAGTACATTTTCCCAAAGACATCTTTCCGGTGTAAGCTGATTTTATTCATTTTCTCAAAAATAAAATCATTTATAAAATTATTAGGTATTTTAAAATTATTGAATTTAAATCATGCATCATCCTTAATAGTACACTTAGGGAAAATTAAGTCATGAATGTATTTAATTTGGACAAACCAGTATAGATAGGCATATAAAATATACATAATGTAACCAAACACAAATATGTAATATCTATATGTAATTGTTTTCTGCGATCATTAAAAAACAATTTAACTATAATATTTTTCCCTTTCGTTCATAAATTTTTGATGTTTCTTATCATTTCCTCCAAATATTTGTTTTTTAAATTATACTTCATGCAGCACACCAAAACAATCATCGTAGCTAAATACTTACATCTAAAATAGATCCTCTTCCTTTTCATAGTCACCCCGTGTTTAAATTCTATATATCTAAACAAGAAATTATCGATCGTGCACAAACATTGTTTTAAATAGTACATATGTATATACGAGTATGTATATACATAATACGTGCGTTTTAGTTTCATTTCATTCTGTTTTATTAAAATATAAATCATACAATAAGAGAAAGAATACTTTCAAACGAAAATAAAAAAAAAGTTGAATTTGTAATTTTTCCGTTTGTTTCTTTTATACTGTGCACACAATATAAAAAAATTTATTTGTTCGCGCGCGTATTGAAAAAATATATTGAGCGAGAAATATGTATATTGAGCACATAGGGTTTGAGTTTTAGCTAAGCATTTCTGCTAACAGCCACTAGAAAAAAATTTCCATTTGTAACGACATCGAGAATTTGATTTGAACATAAATTTTCCATTGGTTTAGGGGTCTTATTTCTCCTTTGTCTATGATATAATATTGCCGATTTCATATAAATTTTTTCGACAAATTTTATTTTAAAAGAGGGAACCAATGCACAGTAACCACACCATGCGGACACTTTTTTCATTAAAAAGTTTAGCTAAGACAACAATTTTGTGAGACATCTATACGCTTCATGAACAAAATTTTACGAAGTTTAAATTTTTTTATCGATCTTTACTTTCGACGATTTGCACATGCTAGATGTACATGTTGAAGATGTACATATTCTTGTTGAATAAAAACGTAAACAAGAAGCAAGATCAAGTTTGATTTTTTTCAATGGTTTTTACTTTTCGTAAAAATATTATTTTTTTTGTTTTGTGTCCTTTTGAAACAAAATTATGTTTTGTGTCCTATATTACCTATGTACCTTATGAATGAACTATGAAAATATTTAATGATACGAGGGACTCCATTAAAAAGAAGTTATTGTAAATAAAACTTATTATTGTTTTAAATTTAATCAAAATAATTTTTTTCGAGTTATGTATATGTAACATTGTTATTCGTATTATTATGTAACATTGTTATTCGTATTATCATATGCAACATTGTTAATCGTATTATTAAGCGATAATTTGTTAATCCGTGGATAATTGATAGTAGGGATAATAAATATGTAGATTATATTTTTTTAGTATTAAATCTAAGGAAGCAAACACGTTAATTTTATCTTGTCCTTATGAGTGTGTATTTTAAAAACGCACATGAACAAAATCGAACTTGAACTAGTTTATGAACTAGACATTTTTGTTTTATAAAGTTATTCTTAGTGTGGAATACCGTCGATGACGTAAACTAGTTCAGCGTTGCACTTTTTTATTTATTTATTCTTGCATCGATTGGTTTTGATACCGAAAAAATCTGAGAATGATAAAATTTCATAAACGTGTCCCAATTTATAAATATAGTCTAGGAAGCAAGAATATTATTAAATTATAGGAGCCTATTATAATGTAAAATATTATTTCGTTAAAGAAACAGCAGCCAATAATATTGGCCAAAATCAGTTTTTCAATGGAAATGGTAGTTTTAATAGAAAACTGTATATCAACAAAATTCAGCCTTTGTACAGCCATACTTTACTATAAATTAAGAGATCGCATTAATTTTAGAAGTGGCAGCAATATTATTTACATACTTTTATATAACATTCACGAAAAAACATTAAAAACCAAAAGATTGTAAATTAAATTTGAAACAAAATTTGTTCAGATCATTTTAATTTATTTTACGTATTAAAATAAAGTAAAGTAACCATGAAAAATGTTGATCTTGCGATTTTTGTTATTTTGTCACAGAAAAGCAAGGTCTGATGAAAACATCGCTGCTGTGCGAGAGTGTACGGGAAACTCCTTGGCAGTTAATTTCTCGTCATTCACAAGATCTTGCGCTGCGACTTCAGCTTGGCGAATATAGTGTAGAGGCTTGCGTCTACACCTGTATAAAATCCAACTGACCTAGGAACTTAAGGTAAACGACCATAGACAACGCTAGCGCGACAACGCGACCATAGCTAGCTGGTTTATCTTTGGAGCAGTTGGAAGTTAAGCCAAATTTCGAAAAAATCATCTTTATCGACTTCTTCCTTTGGGGCTACCTTAAATTGCAGATGTGATCGGTAATGCAACCAGTTCCAACTTATTATTTTAAAACAAAAAATCTATATATATTTATATATAGAAATCTAAATCTAAAATCGAATTCTATTTCTTGCCAATCAAATTAGATTTTTCATTTTGAATTAATATTAGTGAACTATTTCCATGTTCCAGGAAATCTCTTAAATAAGTGAAATAATCCCACCAACCAACTAAGTTGAAATTATTCATTCGATAAATTTTTCGTAATCAGCAATAATTTTAAGGATCAAATATCCAGATATGGCACATTCGAAACGACAACCTCCATCGAGATCTAAAGATCGAGCTCTCGTGGATGAAATTAAACATCATGCAACAAAACACCTACAACGTCTGCACCAGCATGAAAATCTGGACATAGGCTGTATGCTGACTACCACACCAACAAGAAGACGGCAAAGAACCAAACCACTTGAGTTTTCGCGACCAGGAGATCAGTAGACTTACTGTGGCGAAAAATCTGAGGAGTTACACGAAACTGGGGCGTATAATAACTTGATTACGCCGACTAATCAAAATATTTTATTATGTAATGTAAATTACTAAATGGGTACAAGACTCAGTCGTAATATAAATAAATAAAAAAATAAAAAACATTCAGATATCATTACATAAGTCAATCATCTGTTCAAACGCTAAGAAATATTAAAAAATTTAAGGTTTATTTAATTTGTCCATATTTCATACTTAAATCGTTAAAAAATTGGCTACCTGCTTTTTAATATTATTAATGTATATTACATCTTGTAATTTGTATGTTATATTAATTATCGTTTATATATTAGCATTAGAATAAATTGACATCGCGTACGCTCGATCAACGTAAAAAATAAGAAGAAACAAAATAGGAATTTAAAATTTCGTTTTTCTGTTTATAATATTTAAAGAGAAAATAATTTAATTCCTCGGAAAAATAATTTTGGAGAAACAATACATTTATAATATTCGACTTTTTTAAATAAAAGTTTATTGCACATACATCATAGGAATAAATAAAAAAATATTTTCATAACATTCAATCATCTAAAAAGCAAAAATAAAAAATTATTTTGTATATTCATATTTGTTCGTCTTCCTTCAATTCCCATTTCCACATTTCTACTAAATAAATAACAAACCGAAATCAAAGTAAATTCTAATTTATCAACTATAAACGCGAGTTTCTTCTAGTTCCTATCGAACATCAGCTTTAATAAAAAAAAATATCTGCTGCTGTTTCTTTAACGAAATAATATTTTACATTATAATAGGCTCCTATAATTTAATAATATTCTTGCTTCCTAGACTATATTTATAAATTGGGGCCCTTTTATGAAATTTTATCATTCTCAGACTTTTTCGGTATCAAAACCAATCGATGCAAGAATAAATAAATAAAAAAGTGCAACGCTGAACTAGTTTACGTCATCGACGGTATTCCACACTACCCTCTAAATAAATTTTCGAGGCCTCACCAAAGCGAATCGAAAACGAAACGCAGGTAAATCATTTTTTTTTTATATGACACCAACACTACCACGTTCATATATAAGTTTTTTTTTGCTATACATATATAATTTTTATATTCTTTTACTTATGTAGTCATTTTGCTTTTTAAAAAATAAAAATAATTCGCGTTTAATAACAATAATAAGAGTACAGTGATAAAAATAGTGAATATTAATTATTATATAGTAATTCATAACAATAATAATATTAAAAGTGATAAAGTATTGTACATAATATCAATTATTACATATATAATAGATTATAGTGCACTATAAGTCATTGTAAGTATATTCGAAGTAACTACGTGATAAAAAGTAGTTCGGTAGTGATACGTTTTCATATCAACTGCATTTCGTTTTTGATTCCAAAACGTTTCGTAAATGAATCGAACATGAAGAGAAATGCGAACTACTAATACATACAAATCTGTTCGCTTTCATTTTAATTTTCATACGCCAAACGAAATACTAACGAATCGCTTTCGCTTCGCTAAGGCGATACGTTTGCGAAGTGTTTCATATATAAATTTACTCGCTTGCGATTCGTTTCCGATTCGCCAAGTTTAGAGGGTAAGAATAAGTTTATAAAACAAAAATGTCTAGTTCATAAACTAGTTCAAGGTCGATTTTGTTCATGTGCGTTTTTAAAATACATACTCATAAGGACAAGATAAAATTAACACGTGTTTGCTGCCATAGATTTAATACTAAAAAAATATAATCTACATATTTATTATCCCTACTATCAATTATCCACGGATTAACAAATTATCGCTTAATAATACGAATAACAATGTTGCATATACATAACTCGAAAAAAATTATTTTGATTAAATTTAAAACAATAATAATAAGTTTTATTTACAATAACTTCTTTTTAATGGAGTCCCTCGTATCATAAAATATTTTCATAGTTCACTCATAAGGTACATAGGTAATATATAGGACACAAAACATAATTTTGTTTCAAAAGGACACAAAACAAAAAAAAAATATTTTACGAAAAGTAAAAACCATTGAAAAAATTCAAACTTGATCTTGCTTCTTGTTTACGTTTTTATTCAACAAGAGTATGTACATACTTCAACATGTACATCCAGCATGTGCAAATCGTCGAAAATAAAGATCGATATAAAAAATTTAAAGTTCGTACAATTTTGTTCATGAAACGTATAGATGTCTCACAAAATTGTTGTCTTAGCTAAACTTTATAATGAAAAAAGTGTCCGCATGGTGTGGCTACTGTGCATTGGTTCCCTCTTTTAAAATAAAATTTGTCGAAAAAATTTATATGAGATCGGCAATATTATATTTGCTTTAGCTCATAATTTGCAAAGATCGACCAACTTATGGTCTATTTCTGCCGAAGAGCTTGAGTTGTTCTATGCAAAACTTCAAAATAAATTTAATTTCGAGCAATGTGACAAGTATATTTTCAAATATTGTAGGCCTACTTAAGAAAGCTTCCCAGTATGCAATTTTTCCACTGTGTGGAAAAATTAGTAACAAATTCCATACTACAAAATATCAGACACAAAAATATTGATTTTAAAATCCAATCGGAGAGAAATTATCATGAAAAATTTTGGTTTTAAGTTTTTATTTTCTATCTCCTCTCCTCTCCAGTTGCATTTGACAAGTTGGCGGATAAATAAGCGCACAGCCGCACAGCTGCTTAATATATTAATTTTGTATTGTTTTTAATTATTTAAAAAAAAATTCATAAACTGTGCTTTATAATAATAATAGTAATAGTGCTTTATAAGTGATTCATAAACGATGTACTGCACAAGAAAGGTAATAAAAATCTATTTTAATATGACGTCGCCATATACATATAAAATTTAAATATATTTGAGACGACGTAAATTGTTGATGACATTTTTTCTTCTTACTTCTTTAAGATGTTCAATATGCCGGAGTTGAAGATATCAAATCGGGAGGCGGATGAAAAAAATATTATAAACAAATATTTCCTGTACTGAATATTGAAATAAAATATATTTACAAAAAAATGCAAAAAAAATTCTTTAATTTCAAAATAAAACCTCAATGTGAAAAGTACTATTGAAATCTCTCTCTATCTGCTCTCTCTACCGGCACTCTCTAATTCATTTTTTCTCTTTTTAGTCGGAATTCACACCATCACTGGAATTTTTGTGACATTTCTTTGGCCGGTAGTACGAATTTCC
This sequence comes from Nephrotoma appendiculata, assembly GCA_947310385.1. Lineage (NCBI taxonomy): Eukaryota > Metazoa > Arthropoda > Insecta > Diptera > Tipulidae > Nephrotoma > Nephrotoma appendiculata. The sequence goes on from OX371223.1 coordinate 200,951,857, forward strand.
GTGTACTCAACATGGTTCTTTCCATAGAAAGAGTGTGGTTTTAGAACGCGAATGTAAATGGAATTCCGTCGGCATTGCATATTGGGTTTCGATGTGGTGGGTTTCACAGGTAAAAATTCTGAAACATATGCACGAAAAGCTTAATTACGTTTTGACTAATATTTAGTCAGAATGTAGTATTTCTGACTCCCCATTGACTAAATTACCTTTTCAGGTTCATCCTAAAAATTAAGTTTTTTTGCCAAAAAAGCGACGGGATTATACATGTTTCGTTTAATTAAACGATGTCAGAAAATGACAAGAAATAAACTTGATATTAAAATCCGTTAACGTAAGGCTTACTAGTGTATTGGCATTTTTGGAAAAGCCGTACTGATTTTCATTTATAATGCCGTTGTTTTGAAAGAACCGATCCAACCGAATATTAATAATTTGTTCAAAAACCGGTACCGGTAGTTAGTATCAAAGTATAACGAAAATCTTAAAATGGTATTCTTGAAATTGGATTCCGATAATTTTCGCAACGGAACGTTACTAAAACTTTCGTAATGATTTTTTCATTCCTTATTTCATTTTCGTAATAAAAATGTTGAGATTTTTTTTAAATATTCGTAGTTAAAACGCAACGATTTCACACAGTTTGATGCCTCAGATTATTTATTTAGAGATGTAATGTACATTTTGTTACCTAGGTAGTAAAATAGGTGATTTCATTTTTTCTTTATTACTATGGGTGATCATTTGGAAAATTTGGATTCCTTTTTTAGAATTACTCCAGTTTTAATTTTTTTTAAATACAACTCTATTTCTATTTGATGTCCAAAATAATGTTTTGTTCGAGATAATAATAAACATTCTATTTTGTCCTTTACATTTTATTTCCTAAAACAAAAGACATTTTTGTTTATAACCGCCTCTATTCTTAAAAATATGGCAATATCTACAATTGGTAATTTGGGATGAGTTTGTTTTAGGTTTGACCACTATCATCTTCTGTTTACTACAACTAGTTAATATTTGGGAAATCCATAATTTTTATTTAAGCACAGCTGATTTAACTTTAAAAATTTAAATATTTTGGCATTTCGTTGTAACAAGTACTAATGAAACATTAATAATATACCGTGTTGTAATCGATAAATTTTTACGTTATTTTAGGTTTTTTTTACTATGGATAGTGGATATTATAAAATAAAATACAATATTAAAAATTTAAAATTTCATAATAAAATATTTAAAATTTAATTATATTAAGCACAAAAACACACAACAATAATTTAAACAACGCCCGTTTCGTTTAAGGTTTTCAATTGGAATGACATTTTTAATCACCTCATTAAGAAATGTCATTAATTTTTATTCCCCTCTTTTCCCCTATTTATAAATACCAATTTATGATTTCTCCATTACGATTACGAAAATAATGTTACGAAAATTTTAGGTACCGAAAATTTTCGAAACTATTCAGAAATAGAGCGCCTAATGTATTTAGTACCTTCGAAACTGGAATCACTTTAGATCGTTTTAGAACATTCGGAAATTCTGAAGATAGTTTTGAGTTGTTAATGAGGTTTACTAACGTATCAGAAAGCAAATTTTTCGCATATCCGAACATTTAACCCCAAAATTTTACCACCCCCACCACCCCCCAATCTTTATATATTTATAATGCTTCTGTACGTGTGCATGTGCTCAAATTTAAAATTATTATTTCGTTTATTTATATTTTTTCGACTCTTTTCCAAAGATTATATTTTATATGGATTTTATTTTCGTTTTTGAAAAAAAAATCGTTTACTATTTTCCTTCTCTCTTTCAAAATCCACAATATTTTTTTTATTTCTATTCGATGAGAAAGGAAAGAAAAAGTTAAAATATAAATTCTTTATTTTGGAAATGTAAAAATAACAAATGGCGTACAATGCACGTCAAAATAGCGCAAGAGGTTAAATCAAATATAAACGGAAGAGAAATGTGATGATTCTGAGTAGAGTCCGTCTCTTTTGGGACAGGGAAACGAGCGAAAAATTTCCGACTGACGACGCGAAGTGATTGTTAAACAAGTGAGCTATTTTTTTAGTATCGCTTATCAGCTCATTATAAATTTTTAATTTATAAGACGACCCAGTTTACCAAAATTCGACAACGTTTCGTTTTAGTTTTACAAAAATTTACTTTCGTAAAAAACTGTTTGTTTTTTAGACACATGACACATTGGAATCGATTAACTTAGAGGATGCTAAAGAGAAAGAGAATTCATTAGCTAAAGAGAACAAACGCGCTATAAAAAATATGGAAATCGATATGAAAATGTTGTATAGAATTTTGAGGTGTGAGCTTCATGAGAATAAAATGCCAAGAATCATAATACTCTCTCTAGTTCTCTTTTAATCGTCGTAGTATTCAAGTGCATTGTTTGAGATTGACGTACATTCATAGAAAAAGAAGAACACTGGGTTGGCTACAACGTATACACTCTACATTTGTTAATAAACACCAGAAATCAATCAACGGTTCCACACGAGATTATTTTTGAAGTATACTTCTTACTTCAAAATACGAGGTAGATGCTCGATCGGCTAGCAAGCAAACAATTTGCTAGTCGAAATCCTGAATACTCAATCACTTTTACTATGGAAATTTGAATTTCAAATTATATTTTTCGAAACATTTTAGTTCTTTTTACGGTAGCTCAGTAAAATTTGCGGCTTTCAAAAATGAAAAGCTAATTTTTGTGTTGTTTTACTGTGCAATTGCAAAAATAAACAAAAAAAAAATTTGAAAAATATAATTTGAAATTCAAATTTCCTTGGTAAAATTGATTGAGTAGCCAGGATTTTTGCTAGCAAATTGCTTGCTTGCCAATCGAGTATCTACCAGAATATATGTGTAACAAAATTGACAAAAAAAAAATCATTTTTGAAATGTCTTCGCATAGTTCGCATCGTAGCAACATACATATGTACTTTACATAAAAGTATGTTGATAAATGGCAAAATGAAACATAATATTATAAATAAAAATAAATAATTATAAATTTATATATTATTTAGTATTTGATTTCAATAAATAAAAATATTTAATTATACATTTATGTGTATGTACAAAAAAATGGTTTTCGAATAAACAGATAATTTTGCATTGTACTTACATACTAATCAAGAAAACAAATAAAATCATGTTTTGCCGCCATGTGATATTTAGACAGTGAAAATAATTTATATTAAATGAAAATATGTAAAATATTTTTCATAAGTCGGAAAATTTAGATAAAAATTATTGTGTGTCAAATTAATAAATATGTAATTATAAATTTGCAAGTTTCAAAATATTTTTTTTGAGATATAGATAAGAGATAACAAAAAAAATAGTTGGTTGTGTTCCAGGTCGATTGAATATAACCATTGATTAATTATGACTTCAGATAATACCACTGCGAATTACAACAACAATTTTTATTTTTTGTTGCTTCTTACACATTGTAAAAGAAGAACATAACTCACTTCATGTAGGTTTAAGAAGAACAAAGATATACTTAATTAATTCAAAGCAGCTAGAAAGAAGCAAAACATATTTTTAATTTATTTTTACCCATACCACTAAATATTTTAACAAAATTAAAAAAAATTGAATCAAATGTATTTTCCTCTCTCTCAACTGAATATATGAAATATATATGACAAAAATAAATAGACAAAAACAGTGAAATTGTATTTATGTCTTCATTCTGTTTTCATTTTTTCAGTCGTATTCCAACCATGTGAGTGGAGGTTGTTCATGACGTTTTTACTGATTTTACAGATACAGCGATGGGAATTTTTTTTATTTGCACTGCGACACAATTTGTTTGTTATTATTTTTTTTGTTGTTGATATTTTTCGAAACAAATTAAAACTAAGGTTACTCCGTTCAACCATATATTTATTTTGTTACTGATGGTACAATTGTATGTAAGAGTAAGTGAAATAGCAGTCGTAACATTTCAGAATGATATTTTTTTATGTAATAAAAAGTTGATACACAATACATACAAATGCAATTTTTATATGGGAGAAAACAACAGCAATTAAATTGTTCGGTTTTTATGTTGCTAGAAAGAAAAAACCACTCTCGCACAACAATGCCTCTATCTATATGTGACTAGTAGAGACATTAACCAAACGTAGCGGCAAAAATCCGAGTAGTAATATCTTAATGTATTCAATCAACGATATAACTAAACACGATTTTATTTAACAAGGAAGATGTTTTTGGCGTCGCATTTTGTACAGTGGGTCACAACCAAAGTGATGCAAGCAATTTTTATTTTTTTTAAAGTAAATATCCAAAAAACAATTATAAATATAAATTTTTAATTTACATTTATTATAAGCTTCAGAATTAATTGTTAATTTCATAAATCAAAACAAACAAAAAATTTCAATTTATAACAAAATAGTAACAAAAAACAAAATGTCCACGTAAAAACATGTTACAGCTAAAATGATGCACTCTCTTTGTTTTAAAAATAGCGGTACTTTTCCTAGACAAAACCAAATTTTCAATGAAAACAATTTTGAGTATCAGTTTTAAGCAACCTTTTGTGCGATTATAGTCGATATATAGTGCGTCGATATAGGCAAATAAGTGAAATTTTGTAATAATTGAAAAAATGGGTCGCCTAACAAGTATTGAAATAGTGGAATTAGTTATTAAACACTTTAAAGATGATAAAACTCACAGAAAAATTGCAGAAATGTACAGCATAGTATTATCGGACGCTTTATTTAACAACATCATATTGAAAATAAGCTTAGAAAAGCGCACAATAAAATATTTTCCAGAAAAGATTGTCGATGGATGGTCCAAGAAATAAAAGAAAGCCAAAATTAAGTGCTCCAAAGTGGGCCGAGGAGGCTGAAAATATTTACATAAAAAATGCCATCCAGAAATAATACGAAGAATATTAAGAGAACCAAATTTTCAAGGTAGAGCAATGCGGAAAAAGCCATACATCAGTGAAGTTAATCGTAAGGCTAGAATTAAATTTGCCCAAGACCATAAAAACAAAGATGAAACATTCTGGAACACGGTTTTATTTGCTGATGAAAGCAAATTTAACCTTTTTGGATCACACGGAAGAAGCTACGTATAGAGAAAGACTAATATGGAGCTAGCAGCTAAAAATTTACGAAGCACTGTTAAACACGGTGGAGGTAATGTTATGTTATGGGCTTATATGGCGTCTTCCGGAGTTGGAAGTTTAGTGTTTATCGAAGGCAATTTGAACAAAAATGTACATTCATTTAGACACACTAAAAAGAAATATTGAGGAAAGTGCTGAAAAGTTGAATATTAAGGATAATTGTTTGTGTATTCTGGAGTTATTTTACTCCACTCTTCTAACAATTTTTTATTATTTTTTGTTTTTTTATTCTTTTTTAAGTCCGCTATATTATTAATCCCATATTTTCTGATTTCGCTTTCAAGTTTAGACTATAAGTTTTCAATAACATTGATGTCTGGTGATTGGGCAGGCATTTTCATGACATTAGGAGTATTTCAAATGTGTCAACTTTGAACAATTCGAGATTTGTGCTACGGATCATTGTCCATGTAGAACCGAAAATGATCCTTAATATTCAACTTTTCAGCACTTTCCTCAATATTTTTTTACAATGATCCGTAGCACAAATCTCGAATTGTTCAAAGTTGACACATTTGAAATACTCCTCATGTCATGAAAATGCCTGCCCAATCACCAGACATCAATGTTATTGAAAACTTATGGTCTAAACTTGAAAGCGAAATCAGAAAATATGAGATTAATAATATAGTGGACTTAAAAAATAATAAAAAAATAAAAAATAATAAAGGAGTAAAATAACTCCAGAATACACGAAAAAACTCGTAGATTCGATGCCAAAAAGACTCAAAGCGGTTCTAAAACAAAATGGATATCCTATTAAATATTAATAAATTAATTATACAATGTGCTAATATTAGTTACAAACATATGAATTAATTTTTTAAAGAATTTTTAAAACTGCATCATTTTAGATGTGACATGTTTTTACGTGGAAATTTTGATTTCTGTTACTATTTTGTTATAAATTGAAATTTTATATTTGTTTTGTTTTATGAAATTAACAATTAATACTGAAGCTTATAATAAATGTAAATTAAAAATAGATATTTATAATTGTTTTTTGGACATTTACTTTAAAAAAAATAAAAATAGCTTGCATCATTTTGGCTGTGAGGCCTGTGACCCACTGTATATAGAAAAATGCAACAAAATTTTGTTCCAAGAATATGCAACGAAATAAAAAAAAAATAAAGTAAATACGAGAGAACCTAAACACGTGCGCCGAAAATCAATTTTTGAAATCAAACTTTTTTATTTTTAGGTCTATATAAGTACAAGTAATCTAGCCCAAAACAAATCAGTAGGCTTAAGCTGTTTTATTTAGGCATTAAGCAAAATTTCAAGCCCCATCTTCGATGTTTAAATTTTTAGCCTTAGGCACAAACTTGGGATTTTTTATTAAATATCACATGGCGACTAAACGAACACCAAAACCATGCCGTCGGGAAATATATTTTTTTGTTATATCTTATCGACATGTCTCCCAAAAAATATTTTGAAACTTGCAAATTTATTTATTAATTTGACACACAATAATTTTTATATAAATTTTCCAACTTGTGAAAAATATTTAATTTTCTTTTAATATAAATTATTTTCCCTGTCTATGGCAGAAAACATGATTTTATTTGGTTTTGTTGATTACTATTGGTTCTCATCTGAATGCATTGCAAATAATTGCAAAGGGAAATTTTTGATTCATTTAGTTGGATTTGTGTGTTATTTTCATTTGTATATGTGACATTTTCCAAAACAAATCTTTTAATAACAACATAAATAAAGCTAATTTACAAGAGATTTTTTGCTTAATGGTGTACTATAAAAATGAGAAATTTAAAATCGATTGCAATTAAATTAATTGCAAAGCAAGCTCAGATGAGAACGCACGCATGCAAAATTATCTGTTTATTCGAAAACTAATTTTTTTGTACTACACATAAATTTATAATTATTTTTATTTATTGAAATCAAATATTAAATAATATATAAATTTATAATTAATTATTTTTATTTATAATGTGTATTATGTTACATTTTGCCGCCTTTTTTGTGCATATGCACACTAGGGTAATTAAAAAAGATTAAGCCTCTCGTGACAATCGAAGATATTAAAAAAAATTAAAACATTAAGGAGCCAAGTGATTAAAGAAAGACAAAAAGTGGTAAACTCGAAAAGAAGCGGTCCGGGAACTGACGAGTTGTACGAACCAAAACGTTGGTGCTATGAGGAGCTGTCATTTAAATGTAAATGATGCTGAACCCAGCAAATCTAATATCGAGTTAACAGAGGTTATATAGTTTATTATTATTTTTCAAACAAGTTTGATTGAATATTGATTGTATTTTATTTTACTTTCCAGATAGGGATTGATGAATCAACAGGATCCCACTTTAAAAAGTAAGTTTAAACCGTAAAACCTTGTTCAAATCTTGTACCACGTTAATTTATTTTATTTTAAAAATAATTTAAGAAAAGAAAATCCGCGGCTCACCAGTAGGAAGCATATGGTATGGAGGCCATTAAATGTATGCAAAATTATTTCACAAGTAACCCAAAAATAAAACAGCTTCAACCAGAAGAAGAGTTTTGCCGCTACTTGTGTAGTCTACTAAAAAAATTGAAGTACAAGAAACATTTGAATTCTTATCGGTAGAAATAATAACCTTAGAAAATAAGACAATTATCGAGGAGAGAAAGTCTTTAAAAATAGGAAACTATTTCTCACCTCTATCATATTCGCAAACAAGTACAACTCCTACCAGTCCGACTCCAACTTCCTTAACAACCTCTTCCTCATCCAAAGATTCCTTAATTATACCCTCACCTGCAAATCAATCTTTAATATATCCTCAGAACTTATCTCGTTCTCAAACAACCAGTTACACTCCCAGAATTCTATTAAACACCCCATACCAACCAGTCTTTTATCCCATAACAAACTCCTCCACAGACCTAGAAGATTCAATTCCTTTCGATTCACAACACGCGCTATACACATCTACCCCATTAAAAAATTCCCTAGAAACACCATCACCTTTAACACATAACCAGTATCGTCCATTCCTAATCAGAAACATTAAGCCAATAACATCCGATCCCCAAACCGCTAATTTCACTTTCAGAAATCCTTCAAATACCATATCACCACCAACATATTCCCTCAAAACAAATTCCTGTTTGCAGCGGGCATCATCCACTTCTACGCTATCCAGAAGTTCCAAATATATACCCACATACTCATCACATAACCAGACCCGTTCATTCCAATTTTTGAATTGTAAACCACTATACATAACTTATACGCTATCCGGAAGTTCCACTACATCCACACACTCATCACATAACCAGACCCGTTCATTCCAATTTTTAAATAGTAAACCACTATACATAACATCCCGTCCTCAAACACCAAACTTCAACTCTAAAAATTTATTCAATACTTCCTTACCACCAACACACCCTCGTCTAACTAAATCCCCTTTACAACATTCCAACCAATGAAAAACCACCTGAACCCAACAGCAACAATAAACCCGAAATATTAGAAGCAATAATAATTTTAAAAAAATCAAATGCAACATCCAAACCAAAAAATATTCTTGAAATAGCATTAGATGAGGTTTTTAAAGATATTATTATTTTGAAGATACGGAAATAACTTTATAATATAATTTTAATAAAACTGTAATACAAATAAAAAAATTAAAAAATTTGATGCTGTTTGGTATAATAAAATTTTTACTACAAATATGGTTGGTTTTTTATTTCGCATTTCATTGCATCACGATTTATAGTACAGCACATTAACTGTTGCTTCTGTACTTATTTTTCAATCTGAAAAAATAAGCACACAAAATCAACTTTCATCAAATTTTTAATTAAAAACTTCAGATATAAACGACTTGAGACAGCATGCCGAACAGCTATGTGATTTAAAAGTAAAACGAAGTTTTTTTTATACTAACAATATATTTTTATTTATGCAATTCAATCATCCCTTCGTTATTGAAGTATTCGGTCAATTTTAGTCTGACACTTTGTCCTGATTTAGACCTTGCTTGATTTAATTGGCCCCTTACCGTGTGCTGCGACGTGGTATTTAGAATTTCCGCCGTGTTGCTTTGATGATGAGTTTGAGAATCTTCCCTGTACCACTGGCTTTTAGTGATTAAAAAATTATGTAGCACACAGCAACATTGCACAATAGATATAACTTTATCTTGGTGCAGATTTATAGGCTTTTGAAAAATTTGAAATCTAATGTTGAGTATGCCAAACGCCCTCTCAATATTTTGTCGAGCACGACATAATATTCGATTAAAATTTTTTGATGCAGTCGTGAAGGAATACGGGATCATCATATTTTCTGATAATGAAAAGGCATTATCACCAATAAACATGTGCGGCAGCATCCTTGAATTTCCTAGCAATTTTTTGGTGGTAAATACCTATCGGGTTGTTGAAGTATATACGAAAAAGTCAATCTCTGTAAAACACCAGCATCGCTTATACGTTTTTAATTTTCTAATTTTTCTTTTTTATGTTGGTTTGTTTTCGAACTAAACGTCACTTTTATTGTTGTTTAAAAATATCAAGAAAGTGTGACTAAAGATGCTGTTTTAGTAACGTCTAAAAATATGGGCTGGGATGTTGTACCATCACTATGTTCGACTTTCGACTTTTTTTATGTCTCATTTTTTACGAATAAAATGACGAACTACGCATTTTCTAATGTGTTCTCAGCTTGCTGGAGTAAAACATCACTCTATTTCTTTTCTACGATAGACTTCTAGATTAATCGAGTCTATTTATTACCAAATGTTTTCGTGATACGTTCATCGAAATGTAGAAAAGAGAGAAAGCTCACAATTATATCAAGAGGTTGAATTCGCGATATAAAAGACATAATTGTTTACGCGAAATAGAATGATAATTGATTCCTGAAAATTGAGACATAAAAAAGTCGAAAGTCGAAAATAGTGATGGTACAACATCCCAGCCATGGTTTTAGAAAATCGATTCCGAAAAATCAGCAACTATATCTAAAAGTTGTAGTTACGTCTGGAGTATGTTCACGATATTTACATTGTTACAATATTGTAGCAACTATCATTGTAGAAATGACGTAATAGTTAACTATGAGATTGTCCCAAGTGTCAAAACATTGTTAAAAACATAACCACAGAATTAAGATAAAAAAATTTATTGTTAAAACTGAGATTGCAGTACAATTTGTTAGATTTGCGTAGACAAAATAAATTATGAACTTTCTGACAATGCAATGTTTTATTGTGGTACGAAGGAGTTAATTGTGAATTTTCAATATAAGTTTCAAACGGAGAAGCAATTCTGGGGCAGATTCTATTAATTATTATTTTGATTGAATTGCAATATTTTTAAAAAATTAGTAATATTTAATTAAATTAATCTCGAGGGAATCGAAACTGGAGACTAACTTTAAATATTGTTTTTCAGACATTACCCGCCAGTCGTTTAGCTCATTTACCACCTGTCTTATCATCTGACAAACCATATGCACAGAAATATGTTCTTGCATTAGCCGTACTCCCAGCCGATGCAGACGACAAGACTAAGGCATGTCGTTCGTTTGCCCAAGAGGTTGTAAACAAGACATTAAACTTAAATGTTGAGTTTAAAATTGCTGCTTTGGTCTACGCTATGCTATCCGATCTTGCCACTAATGTCGATGGTGGCAAAGCACTTATTACAGATGGCGTAATCCGTGCTGAGAGACGATGTGACCGCAAACTCACCAAACCGGTAAGACCGAGCGGCCTTTATAAAATACAAGACTAGAATAAAAATTGTATTTATAGATTGAATAATATCAAGCAGCCGAGGCAGCTGCCAAAAAATCTCGTGTCGCAGTTTAATACTGTGACATCACAGAAGATGATGCGGCATTCGTTCAAGATACTATTAGACTTTTTAAGATTCCTAACGATCTATTGTGCACGTTTTATGATTTTGTAAAGTTCGATTTGCCTAGAGGACAATTTTTCCATTTTTTTTCATAAAGTACGAATCGTAACTGTAAGTAACTGTAAGTATCGTGAACAGGCTCCTGTCGATTTGGGCCTAAATATAAGATTTTACTTCGAAAAATGACGAAAAAGTCGAATCTTGTTCTACTACATTCTTCTGTTCTACTACCACACAAATGTGTGAGTAAAAAACCGTAATATGTAATGGCTTTCTTGATAAAAAAATTTCGGTTGATTTGAAGTACAACCAACACAATTGTGTGTATAGTTATAGCGTTTTTTTCGGACGAAAATAATTTTGAAAGGAGTGTACAAATGTGTGAGTGGTGCGAGTGTAAAATGTGTTGGTTCAAAAACATACAAACATGACATGATTCTGTTGCCATACCCAAACAATTGTGTTACAGGGCAGGATATATAAAAAAAAATGGATATATTGAGATTTCGATCCGGATTGAATTCTTAATATGTACATAGATACGTAGTAAATGTGATCTTAAAACGGTGGTACACAATTGCATTACAAAGAACAACAACAATTTGAATTTATATCACATTTTTAACTTGACTCGGCTCGACAGTCGAGTAAATTTCTTGTGGCCGTATTCACTGACAAAAAAAAATTATTCCGTTCTTTGGAAACTGGCAAAACTAGCTTTACTTTTTGGTACGATAGAACTACCAACCAGTATAAAAAAAACCTTTAATTTATTTGTACATACCAAAGGTAAATTTTAGTAAAGCTGTATAATGAATTATTTTAAGTATAATAGACTATGCAGCTGTTTCTAATTTAATTTCGCACTTTCAAAAAGAAATCGTTTAATTCAATTTCGATCAAATTCAATTGTAATATACACTACTTTACTAAAATCGATTGACGATTACAAAGAACTCTGAAAATTAAAGATTTATGAACTAATATCTATTTTCTACTTCTGACAGTCATAATTGAAAATACCCCAGTTACCGTGAGTAGGCATCACAAAAATGTTTATAGGGAAAGTACGAAATTCCCTAATGTCTGAAACATAGCCCTTTTCCGGCCCATATACAATATTGTGTATGTTAAATTCGTGTGCGTAACAATTATGTATTAAACTGTTTATGTTGGAGGTTGAAACCAGGGGCGGGATGTTGTAACATCATTTTTTCTCGATACTATCGAAATTTACATCTCTTTCATCACGAATAAAATTTAACGTTTTTCCATTTATCAATTACGTTGTTTCTAATGCGATCTCTACCTGATCAAAGAAAACATTATGTTGTTCTACTCTTAGGCCCATGCCACACGTAAAAAAAATGCGGCATTGTTCTTCGTTTCTTTCCCCGTTTACCTATGATACAAGTTTTAGTTGCGACTTAACTAATTTTCTGTTCTACCACACAACTCAAACATAAATGAAATAAAAAATATTTCAAGGACATTTTTGACTCATTTTAGTTAAAATTTTATTTAAGAGGGAGCAGAACAAAACATTGGTAGAAAAAAAATGCCAAAATACAAAAAATGCTCGTCTGGCATGGTACTTATTCTATCACCTACGTATTTTATGAGTAGGGCAACCAAAAATATGCTCTTAAAAATAGGTTTTAGGGGTATATCCTCTATCCGGTTGCAAATTATTTGCGATGCGAAATATGGTTACTAGATTTATGTTTTCAACAACAAAAAATAATCAGTAAAGTAAAAAAATTAAAATGCGATTTTTCATATTTTTCTTGTACGAGCGCGTAGATGTCTAAATTCGGTAGCATATTTTTGCGATTTTTTATTTTTCGAAAGTTCGAAAGAAAAAATTAGAATGATTTTTTGAAAGAAATTTTTTTTAATGATTTTGACATTTATGCTTGGTTCACGTATGCGATCAAAAAATGATTCGCGAATCAAGCCAATCTTTGAGCGTAATTATTTCGCATTATTACTCATAATTTGTTATTTTTTTGACACATTTTTTTAAATTTAAATTTGTTTTGCGTTGTAAAGTAGAAATACACGAAAAGACTGTTACGCTCGCTGTCTTTTCTTGTATTTCTACTTTATAATCGCAAAACAAATTTAAATTTAAAAAAAATGTGTCAATTGGCATGGCAACATAAATCTAGTATCCATATTTCACCTCGCAATTAAATAATTTGCGACCGGATAGAGGATATACCCCTAAAACCTATTTTTAAGAGCATATTTTTGGTTGCCCTATTTATGAGTGATACTTTATCGAAAAACAAAAAAGAGATAAATAAACAATTTATTCTGATAGCATGCGATCGCAATATTGAAAGCAAAATTGCAAAGCGAAATAGCAAGCAATTTTATTTTAGGAAAAAGAGATACATAATCTTCGATAAATATCGAAAAAAGTGATGTTACAACATCACACCCAGGTTCAACCTGGGTTGAACTTCAATATAAACACCGAAAGTTAACTTGGAGTTAACTCGACTCGATCCAAAAAATGTCTTAGGTCGAGTAAACTCTGGGCTGGGATGTTGTACCAATACTATTTTCGACTTTCGACTTTTTTATGTCTCATTTTTTACAAGTAAAGTGGCAGCCTATTTCACTTCCAAAACTACACATTTTCTAATGTGTTCTTAGCTTGCTCGAGTAAAACATCACTCTATTTCTTTTCTACGATTTGTAAGACTTCTAGATTAATCGACTCTATTTATTACCAAACAATTTTTTCGGGATACGTTCATCGAAATGTAGAAAAGAGAGAAAACTCACAATTATATCAAGAGATTGAATTCGCGATATAAAACACATAATTGATTACGCGAAATAGAAATGATAATTGATTCCTGAAAATTGAGACATAAAAAAGTCGAAAATCGTGATGGTAAAACATTCCAGCCCTGGTTAATATAAACGGCCGCAGTCGAGTCGAAAAACAACAACAAAAAATAATCAGTAAAGTAAAAAAATTAAAATGCGATTTTTCATATTTTTCTTGTACGAGCGCGTAGATGTCTAAATTCGGTAGCATATTTTTGCGATTTTTTATTTTTCGAAAGTTCGAAAGAAAAAATTAGAATGATTTTTTGAAAGAAATTTTTTTTAATGATTTTGCCATTTATGTTGGTTCACGTATGCGATCAAAAAATGATTCGCGAATCAAGCCAATCTTTGAGCGTAATTATTTCGCATTATTACTCATAATTTGTTATTTTTTTTTTATTATGTTGGATGCTTCCGATCAAAATTTTCCCAAAGTTAGAATTATTTCATCTCGGGTGCGGAAATTTGTATATGTTTTCAATGATTTAATTTTCCTTTGATTCGCGAAACATTTTTTGATCGCATACGTGAACCAAGCATTATAACCTGGTTTTGACTCAATCTTAATATCGTGGACAGACACAAAAATTATCGCAATTTCTTCCAATCGCGATTACATGTCAAACAGCCTGCTTACTCGAGTGTTGAATTCAACACAAATTTCTTCGTTCCTTTCCCCCTTGCCTACAATCTAAAAAAAATTTTTGTGTACTTTTTCAAATCGAATTTTAATTGTTGAACGAATTGTAATTTACTAACACAAACAAAAAAGCTATAAAAAAAAATTTCGGTCCAATTTTTTTTTTATGAAAACAGGTTTTATTTCCAATTTGTCTTTCGTTCGCAAAACATGAAAGCATCTACCGTACATAAAAAATAAATATTTAGTTGAGTTGGGTTTTCAACAAAAAAATAATTTTTATATTTTTTGTATAACATAATTATATAATTCCTAAATATCAATTTATTTTTTATAAAAAATAACGGTCCAATTTTTTTTTCTGAAAACAGGTTTTATTTCCAATTTGTCTTTCGTTCGCAAAACATGAAAGCATCTACCGTACATAAAAAATAAATATTTAGTTGAGTTGGGTTTTCAACAAAAAAATAATTTTTATTTTTTTTGTATAACATAATTATATAATTCCTAAATATCAATTTATTTTTTATAAAAAATATAATAACAAATTTTATAAACTATAATTATAAATTATTGTAATGATGAAAACAGACGTACGAAAAGATGCTTGCGTTTAAATTAGAAAACGCTACTTTAAATGAAATGAAATACATGTATTCCGCATAGGATGCGTTTTTCCGCAAGTTGTCTCTATTTCTAAAAAAACGCACCGCAGCAGTGTTGACTACACAACAAAAAAAAACATAACATGAATTAATATTAACATCACGATGGCTTTTCAATGTTTTGACAGAAATTCAAAAACAAATTGTATATTGTTTATCAAAAACTCTACTGAAAAATAATAACGCAATGTCTGATAAATACGCCGATCCCTCTAAACATTGCGTAACTTTTACGTACAGTTTGTGAAGACTTGTTTATACTACAGTCCTCGTAATGCTGCATTTATACTATTGTTTTCGAGCTTTGTTTTCGAGGTTGTTTTCAGTTTTTGGTTTTTGTTGTTGTTTTCCCATATAAAAACTTATCGATATTATAAAGGCGATGCCACATACACATTTCTACGGACGACATCTAAAAACAGATTTCGCATTTACGAATTAATTAGAGCATATTTTAGACTCAAATCAATCAGATAATATGTAAAATATCTCAAGTTAGTAGCTAAAATAATAAATTTGGAATTATTTAATAATTTTAATTGAAAAGTTATCAATTTTCTATTTACCCGTTCCTAGAAACGATTTTTTCTCTGAATGGTATAATTTTACACGTGAACGAACGCACAAAAATCTAAAACGATTTCCGAACTCATCAAAAAAATTTAAACGATTTTTTTCTCTGTTGTCTGTGAACTTCAACAAATGTCAAAAAATTCCAAAACAAAATATATATTAATATAAATATATACACTTATATAAATATATACACTTTGGATAGAAATGGCGGTATAAACATTCAGTTCAAAACAAAATATAAAGAATTGTTGTTGTAAAAATCGTCTGTATTTTTTTTGGTATGTGGCGAGGCAAAATAAATTTACGCACGAATCGTCTGTTATTAGATGTGTATGTGGCAACGCTTTAAAGGCGATGCCACATACACATTTCTATGGACGACATCTAAAAACAGATTTCGCATTTACGAATTAATTAGAGCATATTTTTGACTCAAATCAATGAGATAATATGTAAAATATCTCAAGTTAGTAGCTAAAATAATAAATTTGGAATTATTTAATAATTTTAATTGATAAATTATCAATTTTCTATTTACCCGTTCCTAGAAACGATTTTTTCTCTGAATGGTATAATTTTACACGTGAACGAACGCACAAAAATCTAAAACGATTTCCGAACTCATCAAAAAATTTTAAACAATTTTTTTCTCTGTTGTCTGTGAACTTCAACAAATGTCAAAATATTCCAAAACAAAATATATATTAATATAAATATATACACTTATATAAATATATACACTTTGGATAGAAATGGCGGTATAAACATTCAGCTCAAAACAAAATATAAAGAATTGTTGTTGTAAAAATCGTCTGTATTTTTTTTTGGTATGTGGCGAGGCAAAATAAATTTACGCACGAATCGTCTGTTATTATGCTTCATTTATACTATTGTTTTCGAGCAAGCTTTCAGGGTTGTTTTCAGCTTATCGTGAAGCAACAACAAAAACTTATGCTGCATTTATACTATTGTTTTCGAGCTTTGTTTTCGAGGTTGTTTTCAGTTTTTGGTTTTTGTTGTTGTTTTCCCATATAAAAACTTATCGATATTATAAAGCTTACTGGGCCCAAAACAACGTTCGAAATCAAAAAAAGATGTAGCGCCTATACATCTTTTTTACATAACTTTCGGTTTTTGTTCCGCGGTTTCATAGTAAAAAAATTTAATAAAATGGTACGTAACCGTTCCGTAAAATCGAAATAGTTGGAAATAGCGATACTTATCGATTTTTCAAATATATTTTTAATTTTTTTATTTTTATTGCTATTTTTAATATAAATTGATATATTAAATAAATAAAATTCATTTTAATATATATATTTAATTGTTTTTGGTACTTTTGTAAAAATAAAAAATTAATTTTACTTATCGACATCGATATTTATTTGATATATCCAAGTCTCAAAATATTCAAAATATAAATAGCGGGAAATAGAAAAAAACAATTTTAGTTTAATAGTGAGTTCATTCGAAACGTCAGGCAAAAAAAACTTACCCGGGTTCAGCTGTCAGGGTAAAAAAACTTACACGGGTTGAGCTGTCAGGGTAACATTTTGACATAACACGTTCATTTACAAAAAAAAACTTACCCGGATTAGTTACCCTGGTTAACTTTAAAAAATCGCGATTTTTTGTCAGATTTTTACGCATACATATACGTATTTTGTATACGTATATACAAAAGTAAACGTCAAAATATAAACATCAAAACAAGACTCCGCGCCATTTGTAACAATTTAATTTCGAATTAATTTTAATATTTAATAGATGTATTAAAATTGTGAGAACAATTTGTAATTTTGTGCGACGTATTTTCAAAATATCTTATGTATTAAAATGTTGTGTAATTGCGGATTTATTACATTGAATAAAATTCGGAAATGGGACAGCCGATGCGATCACTTACCATTTCAAGCGATTCTGTGCCACATCGCTAATATTACAGTAAAACAAGATAATCATAAACGTAAATTAGATGTGCTTGAAAACTAATTTTAAATAAGCGTTTGACGGCTGTAGTCATGTGAGTAGATCGTTTGTTTAAATCACTAAATTATCTCCATTTAATTTTTGAATGAATATTACAGCAATAATTTAAGCGATTTGGACGCACTACTAATGGATTCGAAAGGTGCAAATATAGGCGACCAGTGCCTCAATTTTGTTGCCTTTTCGAGACTACGAGACTACGAGAACAAAAATTACCGGAAAATAATAATATTAGTGAATGTGAGTGTAGTAGTGCGCATGCGCTGTTCGTTTTGTTTATGTTTTTTTTTCTTTTGTGTTGATAATTTGACATATTGCCACTTGCCAGTACGAAACTATTTTGTTGGTTATTTATTTTATATATAAAATTCAAATTAATAAAATAAATAAAATCATGCAATTATGATTCAATTAAATTATAATTTTTGTAATTTCAAACAGTTTTAATGTCATTTGTATTATGTGTTTAAATTTGAATTTCAATTCTCCATCAAAATACAACGAGCCAAATGGATGTAAGCACCAAAAATGTTACCGATTTAAACCGATTCGACAATTTTTCATGCTTATCGTCACACTCTCTACATCATACACATACAAAAAATGAAACAACACAGTAACACAAATTAATACTATACACAGTGTACGTATATAAAATATTTCATAGTCCCGTAGTCTCATAGTCTCGAAAAGGCAACAAAATTGAGGTACAGCTGGTACAAATGAATTTAGCTAGCCACCGTAAAATGATCACGCCGATGCACGGTGCCAATTGTAATCCCTTACCACAATAAACTGAAGAGTGAAGGGTAGAGTAATAAATAATTGAATTGGCTAGATTGGACAAGACTGAATTAAATCAAATTTTTTTTTCCACTTTTGTCTTTATTTTATGAAAAATAAAATACATATTTTATTTTATATTTATACTATCGCATATTGTTCGTATAATAATTTTACGCCCATTCAAATCGTTTTCTATTAAATCGCGAGCAAAAGTCCCAGGCGAGGACGATTCGTTAGAATAATGCTGTTGTTAGAATTTGAAGCTCATTGTACAAACAAATCACGTGTGTATCCACTTTCAATATCGGAGCTAACACGACCTTTGGGCTCGGAACTTTACTTAAATCCGCCAAATTGTGACACAACTGCAAATGCCGAAATTGAAACGGATTGTTACGGGCACCTTCAAAACTTTTCATCAATTTATCACTCATTCATTCGATTTGTGATTTAGCAAACTCAACATTTCATTCATGTGCGAAATTATATAATTTCTTATATTATTAATTAAAAATTATTGGTATTGAGTTATAAATAAATTATTAAAATTGAAATATGGAAGACACTATTGAAAATTTTAATAGTTAGTATTTTGCTTTATAATTATTATACCGATGGTAACAAGTTGAAATGTCTGACATTTTTAACAATAAACAATTTTTTGTCTTGCTTTTCACCAATACTACTACAAAAGTCGGGTAAACTTTTTTCGTGTTCATTTACAAAAAACCCGGGTAACTTTTTGTTGTAATTCCGAATGAACTTGCTATAAGTTTTAATCGAAATATATTTCTAAAATCGTATACATATTCGTATAAAATTTGATTCATGTAATTTTGACTGTACAACTGCGTTTTCTCAACTGCGAACACCACTCCATTCTGTCCACGTAGATCTATGTCGATTCCACTATTCTCGACAGCTTTAGCAGCATAATCAACTTGAAATACACGAGAATCGGGGGAAAATTGAGACGCTGACAAATCATACTGTAGTCACCATTAATCAATTCGCCCATCCAGCTTATTTCAAGTAAAAATTCCGTATCGCGGGCTGGATCATGAATTTCATAAACATTCTGTAAAAAACAAAAATAATTCACTATAAACGACATAATAATTAATAGAAATTATAAAATTTTACCGCTTCATTTAATAATTCGTTTGCTCGTTTCGAACTCGTAAAAGTTACTTTTAGCGGTTGGCTAAGCTTTGCCAATTGCATATCCGTAATATTCGCATGAGAAACCCGAAGGTTCGAGCATATAATATAAAGCTCAGTTCCTTGAGCCGACGACGATGATGACATAACAGAAGCACCGGAAAGTCGAACAGCATTGAATACACGATCATTCAACAAGGAATTTGAATATTGAACATACGATGGTTTGCTGCTTCTTGCCTAGCAACGTCGACTAAAGCACGGCCATCGGACATAACCCAGGCTAGTCTAATATAAAAAATTAAATTATCTTTGGAATTTACCTTAACTACACAAACTTACCAGACCAGTACCATCCATCGCCAATTGTAAAAATTCGCGTAAATGAATTGATTCATATAACTTTGACAATTTTCCCAACTGTGAACATCACTCCATCCTATCCACGTACAGCTATGGCGATTCCACTATTTTCGACCGCTTTAGCAGCATAAATCGACTTGAAATACACGAGTATCGGGGGAAAATTGAGACGCTGACAAATCATACTGTAGTATCGACATAATCTAGCAATTAGTAAACAGCGTAGTAAATTTATAATTTTATTCATCACCTTCCCCGTCGGCCGTCATCTCGATCATCATTACTAGTTTGTTCGCCACTCTGTTTTGCTTCCATGTATAATAGTGCGTTCATGACATCGTGAGTTAGTTCGAAAAAAATTCTATGGAAACACACAAAATGTATTAAAACAACAACAAAGATAAAATAATTTCAACTCGAGTTCGGAACTAGTAGGCGTGGTATAAAGCATTTCAAATATTTTGATTGGTTTTGAGTTCGTTAGCGAGCATGGAAATATTTGTTTCCGATGTCATGTACGCGACATAAAGCATCGCTGGGATCAAGAATTACATGCAAGCCATTAGCCAGTTCGTCCATCCAGCTTAATTCAAGTAAAAATTCCTTATCGCTGGCTGGATCATGAATTTCATAAATATTCTATAAAAAACAAAAATAAATCACTATAAACGATATAGTTATTAGAAATTAACAATTTTTACCACTTCATTTAATAATTCGTTTGCTCGTACTATGTAATGTAAAATAATTTTCACACAGTTTTTGACACTTTGACCTTAAAACAAATATGGAGCATAGGGATACATACAATCAAAAACGATCAGTAAAGTTTTTGTTGTTGCTTCACGATAAGCTGAAAACAACCCTGAAAGCTTGCTCGAAAACAATAGTATTAATGCAGCATAAGCGTTACGCATATAAGTAAAGAAAAAGAACACTTCGTCACAAGAGAAATGAAACTATTTTACGAAGACTTGTATATGTGTTGGTAACAATATTTGTCTTCACAAATTCCGCGAGTTAGCGTAGAGTTAACGAACGGTTTAAACAAGTGAATGCGAACACATTTCATTTCGTATTTTGCTCGTTTCTGCGGGATTTATTACCATTTTAGATTATTTTTTTTAATAAATATTTTTTCGAAAAATAAAAAACCGAGAATTCCTTTCCAATGCTATGTTATTTATTTAAACTGTTTTAATTTATATTTATTACGATAAATATATAATATACATATAACTATAAATATTATTTAATTTGTACATTTTATTTACTCTAGAAAAGCATTTTGTTTTGGTTTCATTGATCATAAATATGATTTCTAAATTAGATAAAGCTTCGAATGGCTTGATATTGCTATAACACAGTTATGATACATAATCACATTCACATTTATTATGGATTTTATGTTTCATAAAAAGTTTATTTACTTAATAATATGTAATACTAATACTAAAAGACTAAAAATTATAATAAAAAATTAAATTATAATAATAAAATTCATTTGCATAGAAAATATCAATCAATAATATAAATTTGCTAAATTATTAGCTCTAATAATAAATTGATTAAACTACTTAATTCGTGAATTGTATTCTTGTATATAAATTAATGTACTCCTATATAACGAATACGAAAAAAAATGATTAATTTAAACATTTCATTGTTAATAATAGTTCATAAAATATATACATATTATATAAGAAATAAAAATAAATAAATAAATTATACTAAAGTTAATTTTGCCTTTTTTTCGATACCGATCTCTTGCATACTGGAACCATTTTTTAATTTCATTTTCCACGTCTGATGGTCTAGCCGTTGGATGTTTATTCATGGCTTCTTCTGTAATTATTCATTCATGGATTAATATTTTAATAAGATCGATTATCAACGACAATTGATATGGATATTTACCTTTTATAAGCTCCATCATATAATATCCCTTTACAGCAATATTGCCATGTTGACCATGCCATGAAAATGTTGATGCTGCTTCATCTGTGATGATGGCCTTCAAACAACCTCTCAAATATTTTTGTAGTGATAAATCACTAGTTGCTTTAAAGTGCCTGGTCTGTAAGAGGTTCGAAAATAAAAAAGTGATGTTAAAAATTAATGTTGCTTACCAAAATATTTTCCTTTTCCAAATCATTTTTAACTTCACATTCCAGAGCTTTAAACTGATCTGGCGATGTGGCTGGTATATTTAAAATTTTGCTGGTCGACCCTATAGGCTTGCTATATTGGCAGGTACAATTAGCTTTATGTGCGTTAAACTCCCTTCTCAATAGTTAGACCTCGCGTAAAACTGCCTTCATCATTACATGTAGCTCGGCATTGGAGTTCTGGTTTCGTATGGGTTATGATATTTCATTTGAATTTGGTGTACAATTATTAATATTTATTTCTGGAACGGGAGGCGATATTTGCTTGTGGTGTAATTGTTGATATTGAAGTGACAGCAGATCCTAAATCCAAAGACGTTGGCAATTTATAATTTAATTTTGGTCTCGTAACTATTGGCTGGTAAATTGCTGGTGTTGTGTTGTTTGACGATGTGAGCACATTGGATTTGACGTTCTTAGATTTTATTTGTGGTGTAATTGTTGATATTGAAGTGACAGCAGATCCTAAATCCAAAGACGTTGGCAATTTATAATTTAATTTTGGTCTCGTAACTATTGGCTGGTAAATTGCTGGTGTTGTGTTGTTTGACGATGTGAGCACATTGGATTTGACGTTCTTAGATTTTATTTGTGTGGTTGTTTTTTGTCCAGGTATGACTATTTTAGTTTTATATGATGGTGTCGGTTGTTGTGGGCAAACGAAATTATAAGATGGATTCGATTGATTTGACCATATTTTTTCACAATGGTTCTTTTGTGTAGATGTGGCTGGTTGCATATTGGAATCGATTTTTAAAAATTCTTTATATTGATATTCACTCTCCGGATTTAAATTTTCGTCCTTAGATTCGCCATCTTCTATATTTGATGACTCCCAGTTTTGTGCTTCTTGATATTCCGCCATTCCTGAAAATAGATATGTAATTATAGATGTTGCATAGGCACATACACAGAAATATCGTTGGTAGTCAATTTTAGTATTTTCGTTGATATTTCACTAATACTAAAAGTATATGTCTCTTGACTCAGCTCCTCGGTTTTAGTACAATAAATATATAAATGTTTGGATGGTAGTGGTAATTGAAATAAATTTTGTAAGTTAATAACTAATCTGCATTTTATATTATTAAGATCGACATTGAGCTCTTCTATTTTAAAAATTTCTTCATTTTTAGAGCAGTAATTGTTAGGGAAAGTTGAGCCTAACGAATAAACAGGTTGAATATAATATTTTTTGAAGCTTTTCTGGATATTTTCTTGTTCTCTAATTTTGTTATTAATTTGTTGTAGAGGTTGTCCCGCTTTTTTAACAAATTTTTTTATTTGCTGCATGTAATTTTCAAATTTGAAGGCACTGTAATTATCAAGATGCCCAAATTTCTCGACATCTTCTGCTATGTGCAGCAGACTATGGACATTATAGGACATATTTTGTATGCCATACAATGAACCAAAAGACTCACAAAACGATTTAATTAACTCTGCGGCATATTTATTATTCTCGAAGCAGTCCTTCGGATGCGCCAATATTCTAATAGCACAGACCAAATACAAAAAATGCTCATAATAATTCTCTGCTAATATATGTTTAAAGGCCACCATTCCAGTGTAGCAAAGTAATGTCCTGAATTCGGATGCTTTCCAGTGTTCAATTTCATTGATTGCGCGTTGCTTACGTTGAAACTCCCTAGGTAAACACTTCCGCAGTTGTATTAAATTAGCGTTAATGCTTGCCATAGCGTTATTTTTCAACGAGAACTTTTGTTTTTTTACTTTGAATAACAAATTTATCATTTGTCTCATAACGCCTAATATCACACAGTGCATGTAATCTATGGGAAATTGTGAGACACATCCCATAGACAAGGCATCCAAGCCAGCATCTAGCTTAACGTGATGATCCAAATCTGATTTATGCCGGAAATTCTCGTCAGTTCTGGGTCTTAAATAATCGTCAGAATATGGAAAACAGATTTTGTGTGCTAAATAACATACCTTAATTTTACATTTGGTACAACTAGAATATCCTGAATGAGATTTCACACCTGAAAATTAAAAATGTTTTATAAATATTTAATAAATTAACGCGAAAACCAAAACAAATTACCTAATACAAAAGATCTTGCAGGTGCATCACATACAAAAGCTCTGATTTTAATTGTTATCATTCTATTGTTATATAGTATGCCATTTTCGAATATTTTTTTTACTTCTTCTATAAAAGGTTGCAAAAACACATTAGCACAATGTGGTTTCTTATAGCCATGGTAAATACCAACGAGAAATACTGCTCTGTGTGATACAACATTTGCAAGGATGGGCCATAGTTGATTTGTGGAACTTTTAGTTAATGGAATCCCATCTATGCCAATGTCTATATATATAAGGTTCTCTTCATATTTCGTACTTTCCAGAAATAATTTTAGTTGTCTCTCTAGCCCAATATGAGAATATGCTCCACTGCCCATCGCTACAATGTTTTTGTTTATAGTAGGCGTTCTTTTTAGAGTTCTAACGTCTTTTGGCAATGTTGGATGGTATTTTCTTAAAACTTTCAATAATGCATTTGTGCTCTGATTTGATATATTATGAGTAATGCTCCATTCCGAAATATCACATTCAATATTACTCGCCTCCAATTTATCTTTCTCATCCAGATCATCATCATTTTCACATTCCATGCTACTAACATCACTTCCACTGTCACTATCATCCGAGACATTATCGGCAGCTACTTGATTTGGTTGTAAACCAGTCATATAATTGTTTATATGGTTATTTATGGCATTTTGCGAATATGCATTGAAACTAATATCGGAGCTACCACAAATAAGTTTAATTTCGTTCCGAATTGTTCGGTATAATTTTTGTTTATTCATGTTTCAACAAAAAATTCAATATTCACCTCAGCAGTACCAGAAGAATAAATTCAAAAAATAAAACGTAAAACTAATTATGTACACTTATATTATATTTTAGTTGATTAAAGTTTAAAGTACTACACTAAAATTATTAACACTACACTATATTTACTAAAATTGTAATTTTAACACAACACAATATTTAAAATTATTAACACTACACTATCTTTACTAAAATTAGTAGTTATTTTTAATTAAACACAAAAAAAAACAAAATGGAGATTACAAACGTAATATATTTCACCAAACAACTTTTCCGAATGAAGCACGTATAAAAATATTACATTTGCATACCATATGCGAATACCATACGAAATAAAAATATATACATAAAAATAAACGAAATAGTTGTACGTGTTTTGGTATTCCATTGGTAATGGGTGTACATAAAGTTTACGTTTTCGTAAAGAATTTAACGTACAGATTTTTTGTTGGGAGGGATGTAGTTAACTTGCGTTTCCGCTTGCGTATCCGCATTGTATAAAAAGTACCCAAGTGTTACAAAATGGAACTCATTTTGACAGTTCCAACTTTCGTTATATTTTTGAGATATTTCATAGAAGACATGAAACTCGCATAATATCCAGTTCGTTGAGTTACGGGTTTTGTTCCACAGTTCATAGTAATACCATATATTAAATAACTTATATATACGACGTTCGTGTTCTTTTTTTCTCTTAGCTTATCGCCGTAATTAGATTTTTTGTCACGTTGTCGCTTTTGTAGTTTTTTCGAACTTCGAAAAAATATTCGAAGTAAAATCAAATTGTCAAAAAGTTACGATTTTTAGTTATCAAAGTGTCGTTAGAAACATTATGCATATGATGAATACCACATTACTAACATGTTTTGTTGATCGAAACATGTAATTACATAGTGGAAAGCTGCAAAGATTTATCTTAATTTGGCTTAACATTCTGATGCAATAAGAGTGGTTAATTCGAGTAATAAATAAAATAATGTTGGTTAAAAAAGTGTTTTAATTATCATTTATTCATGAAATTACATAATGGTGTTCCTTATCATGTAAGAATCGTCGAGGTTAATCTCATCACTTATGTAATTTGGATCAAAATCTTTCAAATCCACTGCGTTTAACGACAACGTACTGGCTATTGGTTTTTTATTGATTTTTTTGCAATCGTAGAGTTGTTACCAGCTAAAGGGATGGTTTACAGATGTATCTCATCCGCACATTTAATTTAGTTACAAATATTCAACTGGCAGTCATCGGCATCAACTTTTATTAGCACATTCCTGTTCATCTTATATTGATGCCATTTCAGCTGAGTAATCCAAATTTAAAAGTTCGGTGGTTGACTTTTGTACATCTTTATTCAAGGTTCCTTTCGTTTTAATATTTCTTAAGATTTTTTCGCTAATCTGCAGTTTGGATTTCAGGTCTAAACGAGTATTTTTTAATTTTTGGAATGTCTCAACTTTCTTAATAAACGTAACGGAATTTGTTCAAAAATATTTACGTATTGTTCTAGGATTTTTATATAATTCGAGCGGCCAGTTGATTGGGTACTTTCCATATTCACTGAACAGGACAGATTATCATTAGATGCAATAGTGTCAGCGCTACAGCTGAACAATTTAACGGGAGAATAAGCATCCTTTTCTTTGGCTAACTTTTCAAGATTTTTCTCTAATAGATCCTGGACGGACTTCAACAAGCTATCACCTGTGAGTAGCTTAAGCTTATCATCTATATTAAGCGGCGTTTCAGGATCCTCTCCTTCGGAAACATTAACCATCGATTTTTCATAGAGAATTTTGATGTCGTAGGACGTAGATGATTGAATTCGGTAACTTTTCCAATTTTCCCCCGACTGAAATAGAATATTAAGAACAATAATTAATACTTAATAAATGTTGCAGTAAAATTGACGATATACTCACATTGCATTCGTCTGTATCACCATTTATTATTTATGTATTCTAGCATCTTTCTAGCATTTTCACAGACTATGAGACCACTAAAATTTAATTGAGAACGTTTTTGACACGACAATGACAGTACTTATTTACTTTTTTTTTTTTTACCTACACACAGTTTTTTGCCCTAGCTGTGTTGATTTTCGAATTTTTTTCGAACTTATACTAAAACACCTAACTTCACTCTTAGCTTATAGAAAAATATTTTGGAACACGATTTTACAAGGCAGTGTCGTATATTGATACTATATAATATTTGGTAATACTTGTAATAAAATGGAACTTGACCGTGGAACTTAGTTCCAACAATTGTTCCATAAAAATCGAAATAAGTTGGAAGTAGTGATACTTGGGTATTTATCAAAATCCCTCCAAGCCAGCAGTATGTGCACGATATTTACATTGTTACAATAATGTTAACAATGACAGCTCAACACCGTTCATGAAACTACATTGTAACAATGAACACGTGCCTTTTTCGTTCACGAACTATACATTGTTACAAACGTCATTCTCAACCCAACTCGAGACTGCCTCTACAAATGTCATTTTTAATTGTGTAGGTATCAGAAGCAACATGATGATTGTGTAGGTTTGAAAAATAAAGAACAAAATTCAATTTTTAATATATTTATTTTAAATAAATTTGTGTTTTACGGATACACTGATTATTTTGATGCTCCATAATACTATGATTAGTTCGTACTATTGGTTTATTTTTTAGTTACGATTCGTACTTTATGGAAAAAAATGGAAAAATTGTCCTCTAGGCAAATCGAACTTTACAAAATCATAAAACGTGCACAATAGATCCTTAGGAATCTTAAGAAGTCTAATAGTATCTTGAACGAATGCCGCATCATCTTCTGTGATGTCACAGTATTAAACTGCGACACGAGATTTTTTGGCAGCTGCCTCGGCTGCTTGATATTCTTCAATCTATAAATACAATTTTTATTCTAGTCTTGTATTTTATAAAGGCCGCTCGGTCTTACCGGTTTGGTGAGTTTGCGGTCACGTCGTCTCTCAGCACGGATTATGCCATCTGTAATAAGTGCTTTGCCACCATCGACATTAGTGGCAAGATCAGATAGCGTAGCGTAGACCAAAGCAGTAATTTTAAACTCAACATTTAAGTTTAATGTCTTGTTTAGAACCTCTTGGGCAAACGAACGACATGCCTTAGTCTTGTCGTCTACATCGGCTGGGAGTACGGCTAATGCAAGAACATATTCCTGTGCATATGGTTTGTCAGATGATAAGACAGGTGGTAAATGAGCTAAACGACTGGCGGGTAATGTCTGAAAAACAATATTTAAAGTTAGTTTCCAGTTTCGATTCCCTCGAGATTAATCTAATTAAATATTACTAATTTTTTAAAAATATTGCAATTCAAAATAATAATTAATAGAATCTGCCCCAGAATTGCTTCTCCGTTTGAAACTTATATTGAAAATTCACAACAAACTCTTTCGTACCACAATAAAACATTGCATTGTTAGAAAGTTCATAATTTATTTTGTCTACGCAAATCTAACAAATTTTACTGCAATCTCAGTTTTAACAATAAATTTTTTTATCTTAATTCTGTGGTTATGTTTTTAACAATGTTTTGACACTTGGGACAATCTCATAGTTAACTATTACGTCATTTCTACAATGACAGTTGCTACAATATTGTAACAATGTAAATATCGTGAACATACTCCAGGCGTAATATTAACGTACGGTTTACGAAGACTTAGCTCTACTAAAGTATTCGCAAACGTATACGCAATACCAATACAATAACAGGCCATTTCTTGTTAAAATCTTGTTTGTATATGTAAATCCAAAAAGAAATGAGAATTCCATACAAAACGAAAAAAAATTACATGGCTACAAAAAAACAATTTCATTATTTGTAATAAATAATTTGTATCGTTCAAGTTAAATTGAATAATACATTGCAAGAAATAAATAATGATATTTTGTTATTGAATTATTTAAAACAAAAATTGTTTTGAGAAAACTTTTCATTCAGTAATATTACAATTAAACTAGCAACTTATTTTTACACCGTAACAACAAATAAAATAAAAACAAAAATACACGAGATTTTTTACTGCCGCTCTTACATGGTTTTTTACTTTTTTAGTAAACCAAAATATGTTGAACGGGATGGTTGTACGTCTTTGCGTATGACAACAAAATATTTATTTTTTATTTTTGTTCAAATAAAACTTGATTTTTAAGTAATGTGGTGTAATAAACCAAAATATGTACATTTTAATCAATCAATACTAATGATAAGCCCAAATGCGTGATTTAGTTGGTTGTACATAATAACTAAAAAAAAATCCAATTTGATCGACAATTGGATTTTTTTTGTGGGCTTGTGTAAAATTTACAGTAAAGAATTAAAATTACGATACCGATATTGAAACTTGAGAAGGTAAAATATCACACATACTAATTTTGTGTATTATGTGTACTATGGTAAAATCATGCTATGTTTTACACTACATAGCAGGTTACAAAAATAATATACAAAACACAAACGAATATAAATAAAATTTTATACCCTTTAATCTAAAATTCATTACACAAATAAAATGTGTGAAATTAAGTTTATTATTTTCTTCGGTACTGTATGTCGTGAAACAAAACCAAAACAAATAATACAAGAGAGCCAAGAGAAATTAAAAATCTTATACGCGCACGTGTCATTGAAAAATTGTGTTGTTACTTTTATCAGTAAGTAGCTAAATGAAAAGTTACTCAATAGGGAAATATTTTTATTGGAAATGTGTCTCAAAATATCAATATTTATCGTGATCCTTCAGATAAATTATGTTTGTAGATAATAAAGCAGATTTATTGGGACAAATGAAGAATTTTTTTGGGCCCATGCAATTGTGCGGGTACTTACTAGTATGGCACCCGCGTTTTTGTTTGGATTTACCTATACAAGCTCATGGAATTTTTTTATATAGAAAAATGGCCTATTATGTAGTGGTATTGGTATACGCATAAACGGTACGGATGTGGTACGTAAAGTATATTTTTGATCCGATCCGATCTGAGTTATGTGTAACTGTTTCTAGTATGAGTCAATTTTGTCTTTATTCCTATAGGTATGTTATTACTGAAAATCACCAGAAATCATCATAGGTTTTAGGTTTCAGTGGTTGATACTTAGGCCATTTTTTGACCTATTGTGATACCACGCATTCACGCCACATCATTAACCCATTCATCTATTCACCTACTCAGTACTTACACAATTACAGTATACCACCTGCACATTGCAAGCTCCATGTCAACCTGTACATTGACATGGACGGTGGGTCGGCGCTGAATTCTACACTCCATCAGAGGGTCTTAGTTTATCATAACTTCCGTTCGAAATGCAATTAAGACATTCTGTTGTTCTTGTAATTACCAATACTCTATGGGAATAAAGTCAAAATTGACTCGTAATAAAAACAGTTACATAACTCAGATCGGATCGACACTAGCTTTGTGCGTCTACGCGTATTTTGGTATTTTCGACGTCATGGCGTCGTGGCGACAATGTAGGCAACTGGCGTAGAATATTTCGAGAATGTAGATAATTAGCAGATAATTGTTGAATATTATATTGGTTTATGTTTGTACTTGTATTTTATAATACTACATTAGTTTTATTGTATATTAAAATAAGGAATGGCGTTTGTTATAAGTTGGCCGTATGACAATTATAATGCACTAGCTTTGCCCGTATTAATTTTATTACTTAAGACCAAGTTAAATTGTTGATGAATTCAGAATAAATTAAATTGATGTTTGTTTGGCTATTAAGCATTTGGGTCCACTACACATTACAAGTTCAATCTGAGTTTCCTCTATGCCTCAAGCACAATCAAATTACAATACGATGGGCCTACAAATCTATGCGGTTGCTTTGTGCCTAAAACTAATAAACTTAATACAAAAAATAAGTTGTGCAATAAATAAATAGAGATGGCATGAACATTTTTACTTCAGCTTGAGCCACCCATATCGTTAGTGCAATAGTTCACATTTCAAGCGGTCTTCTTTCTTGAAGGTAAGGCACATCGCTGCTACTTTCAGTTCAACAATCTTAACTTCGCTTCGCCATGACGAATGAAAAATATGGTTAAAAGTACCGTTATACTATGTTTCTCTTTCGAATAACAAGAGTGCTGAATTAGGGAATTCATCATAAGTTGGATCCTCATAATGTTCAGATTTAATGTAGTCTAACAAATTACGCCTATCGGTTTGGAACGTCAATATGGGCTATATTCTGTTGCTCAATAGCAAGAGGCTTCTCTCTCCCCTAATCAGCAGCACGTATTAGAAAAATGTTGTCGGTTGCAGATGTGTAAATTACATTCGATATGCTTTGAGAATTGTAATTCATTGACATTAAGACGTTGTAATTCCGAGAGTATTTAGCGTAACCAAATAGATATCAGTGTATATTTAACTCGTCAATTCTGTACCGGTCCGGTACTATACTTTTACTTATCATAATTGCGACATACTTCTAGACTAAATTAACCAATATTGAAGGCAAACCTCCAACAACAGTAAAACGCGATATTCGAAGAAACATTTGCACAACAAGGCTGAAATGGGGACAACCCGTTGAATCATAATGAGAAAGATCAAAGATAAGAATGTGGTATCACACAAACCTACGAAATCATATCTAACGTTCTAGATGCAATTAAGACTAAAAATCGATAGGGGCGAGAGTATATAGGACCGGTATCAATCGGGTCGCTGCGCTCCCGTCGCTTCGCAATGCACATTCTGTACCATAACGCGTTTTGAAATATCGCATTTTGTACCATATCTCGTTTTGTCTCATCTCGTTTTGAAATATCTCGTTTTGAAATATTGCGTTTCGAGCGGATCCGGTTACATACATAACTCAGATCGAAACAATACTTATGAAAGTTGTAAATAGGAATCTTCACTAAACATTATATACATATATAACAGTTAAATTTCATTATCAATTACCAGATAGGTAAAATAAATTCTGTTCTTTATATTAAACGATTTCAGATTTTCCGTATATAGGTCAATGCACTATTTATTTCATAATATCCAAATTTAGGTCACACGGCATCAGCTGATTGAAATAAAATAAACACTATT
Organism: Nephrotoma appendiculata; assembly: GCA_947310385.1. NCBI lineage: Eukaryota > Metazoa > Arthropoda > Insecta > Diptera > Tipulidae > Nephrotoma > Nephrotoma appendiculata. Next base: position 200,984,101 of record OX371223.1, read on the forward strand.
CTATTGTGTATAGTCTCCTTGCTCCGACTAATGGCATGGACAACAGTTCATTCTTTTCCATTATTTAGAACATTTTTATGTAGAACACCAGAATCTACTTAAACTGAAAATCACCAGAAATCATCATAACTTTAATGCACATTAAATCCTATCACAGAAAAATTGCATAATTTTGTACACTTTTGTTGACACCACGTAAAACCAAAAACAACAACAAAACAAAAATACAAAAATAAGAACACACATTTAAATCATAGCAGGCATCATTTGCGCGCGAATATGTTACAAAAAAACAATAATAACAACACAATGCATAAGCGCACGGCAAGTTTTTTTTTATCTCAAATCCCAATATGCACACAAAAATACAATGCACATGCGCATAGTGATGCTACAGAAATAAAATATGTATATTCATATTTATGTATGTATGTTTATGTGCATGTACAAATTTCATTAGAATCGAATCGTAGCTGAATCGTATGATTTTAAATAGATGATCGGCTAGTTTATATTTTTTTATAAAATGCACCGTGCAGTGCACGTGCTATTGTTTATATATTTTCTACATGAAATTTTTACTATTTATACTCTAATATATATGTGTGTGTGTGCTATATAAAAAATGTTCTAAATAATTGAAAAGGATGAACTGTTGCATTGTACATGCCATTAGTCAGAGCAAGGAGACTATACACTATACACAATGGAATAGTGTTTATTTCAATCAGCTGATGCCGTGTGACCTAAATTTGGATGTTATGATATAAATAGGGCATTGACCTATATACGGAAAATCTGAAATCGTTTAATATAAAGAACAGAATTTATTTTACCTATCTGCTGATTGATAATGAAATTTAACTGTTATATATATATACATATGTATATGATGTTTAGTGAAGATTCAACCTATTTACAACTTTCATGTGTTGTTTCAATCTGAGTTATGTATGCACCTATTTTTATTACGAGTCAATTTTGCCTTTATTCTTATAGAGTATTGTTAATTACAAGAACAACAGAATGTCTTAATTGCATCTAGAACGTTAGATATGATTTCGTAGGTTTGTGTGATACCACATTCTTATCTTTGATCTTTCTCATTATGATTCAACGGGTTGTCCCCATTTCAGCCTTGTTGTGCAAATGTTTCTTCGAATATCGCGTTTTACTGTTGTTGGAGGTTTGCCTTCAATATTGGTTAATTTAGTCTAGCAGTATGTCGCAATTATGATAAGTAAAAGTATAGTACCGGACCGGTACAGAATTGACGAGTTAAATATACACTGATATCTATTTGGTTACACTAAATACTCTCGGAATTACAACGTCTTAATGTCAATGAATTACAATTCTCAAAGCATATCGAATGTAATTTACACATCTGCAACCGACAACATTTTTCTAATACGTGCTGCTGATTAGGGGAGAGAGAAGCCTCTTGCTATTGAGCAACAGAATATAGCCCATATTGACGTTCCAAACCGATATGCGTAATTTGTTAGACTACATTAAATCTGAACATTATGAGGATCCAACTTATGATGAATTCCCTAATTCAGCACTCTTGTTATTCGAAAGAGAAACATAGTATAACGGTACTTTTAACCATATTTTTCATTCGTCATGGCGAAGCGAAGTTAAGATTGTTGAACTGAAAGTAGCAGCGATGTGCCTTACCTTCAAGAAAGAAGACCGCTTGAAATGTGAACTATTGCACTAACGATATGGGTGGCTCAAGCTGAAGTAAAAATGTTCATGCCATCTCTATTTATTTATTGCACAACTTATTTTTTGTATTAAGTTTATTAGTTTTAGGCACAAAGCAACCGCATAGATTTGTAGGCCCATCGTATTGTAATTTGATTGTGCTTGAGGCATAGAGGAAACTCAGATTGAACTTGTAATGTGTAGTGGACCCAAATGCTTAATAGCCAAACAAACATCAATTTAATTTATTCTGAATTCATCAACAATTTAACTTGGTCTTAAGTAATAAAATTAATACGGGCAAAGCTAGTGCATTGTAATTGTCATACGGCCCACTTATAACAAACGCCATTCCTTATTTTAATATACAATAAAACTAATGTAGTATTATAAAATACAAGTACAAACATAAACCAATATAATATTCAACAATTATCTGCTAATTATCTACATTCTCGAAATATTCTACGCCAGTTGCCTACATTGTCGCCACGACGCCATGACGTCGAAAATACCAAAATACGCGTAGACGCACAAAGCTAGTGTCGATCCGATCTGAGTTATGTAACTGTTTTTATTACGAGTCAATTTTGACTTTATTCCCATAGAGTATTGGTAATTACAAGAACAACAGAATGTCTTAATTGCATTTCGAACGGAAGTTATGATGAACTAAGACCCTCTGATGGAGTGTAGAATTCAGCGCCGACCCACCGTCCATGTCAATGTACAGGTTGACATGGAGCTTGCAATGTGCAGGTGGTATACTGTAATTGTGTAAGTACTGAGTAGGTGAATAGATGAATGGGTTAATGATGTGGCGTGAATGCGTGGTATCACAATAGGTCAAAAAATGGCCTAAGTATCAACCACTGAAACCTAAAACCTATGATGATTTCTGGTGATTTTCAGTAATAACATACCTATAGGAATAAAGACAAAATTGACTCATACTAGAAACAGTTACACATAACTCAGATCGGATCGACACTTATAAAAGTTGTAAAGCATGGATGCATTGATAAGTTTAGATTACTTTACAGAATGTCTTAATTGCATTTAGAACGGAAGTTATGACGATTTCTGGTGATATTCAGTATGTAAGAGTTATGTAACTGTTTCTATTACGAGTCATTTTTGCCTTTATTTCTATAGAGTGTTGTTATAACTGAAAATCACTAGAAATCTTCATAACTTCCGTTCAATAATGCAATTAGGACACTCTGTAAAGTACTCTGAACTTATCAATGGAACCTTTACACTTTTCATAAGTGTCGATCTGATCTGAGTTATGTAACTATTTCTATTACGACTTACGAGTCAATTTTGCCTTTATTATCAACAAGTCTTTAGTATGTTCAGATGTATAGTATATACTTATGTAGTGTACATTATTTTGAAGATCTCCTCCGCCACCAAAACAAGAGATAGTCACAATGATGTGTAAATGTTGAGCACAGGCTAGTGAAAATATTTTCTGTCAATTCTGGTGTTCGGGTAGGAGATGCTCCTACTCTCATCTCTCAGACCACTCAGCTTATCCAGATGATATACTTCAGATTGGACTGAGTGTACATGAATTAATTGATCCGCCTGTATATACATAGATGTTTGCTTCAGATTTAGATTTAAGATTTGTTTTTATTAAAGACGGGAATTAGGTACACGAATAAAATTATTTTTCCAATGCATATGTGCAATTTTTATATATATGTAGGCCCGAGCGATCAAAATACAAAATGTATACCTAATTACTAAATTCCTAATTGAAGAAAAAATACTATAGAGTGACCAAACAAGATCAGTTGGGAAAAATGATTCATTCTGCTTTTGCTGGATTATATTTGTTTTCGAAAATCAGTCCAAAAAAAACACATTTGATCGTTTTTGTTTTCCCAAAAAAATAAAATTGTAAACAATTTGTCTTTAATTTATTGGCGCGAACGTGTTATAAACAATAATAATAACAATAGAAAAAGCGCCCGCGTTTTTTATCCCATTCTCATATACCAGAATCTACATAAATATATGTAATATGTGTATCGTGCTATCTCCTCTCCTCTCATTGACAGATGCCTATTTAAAAAAAACTACAAAGAGTGTGTTGGTTACACTACAATGCAACGTAAATTTGATTTTTTTTTGTTTCTGCACCAACACATTTATACTTAGTTATTTAAACATATTTACTTTGACCTTGACCATGTCAATAAAACTATCGACGGAAGATTTACGCGACCAGAAATTATAAATTTTTCCGAAGAAGATAAAATCCTAAAGTATTGGCACAGAATACATATTATCAGAATCTACTTAAATATTTAAGTAGATTCTGATATTATCATACTATTCTGTTCTGTGGCATTGGATTGAAAATGATACAATTCAGCAAAGTTTAAAGTTATCGAAAGGGAAACCAAGGTAAGTTTGTTATGAATTTGAAAGTGAGGTTAGAATGATTACACAAAATCTTGATTATTTTTTTTCACGAATGAGGGTTGGGCTGTACTTTTGATGGAATATTTTGAAAAACAGTAAATTATATTTTTAGGATGTTTTGTGATGGCCTGCTATATTTTACATTACGGCAATATTTTATCTGGAACCATAAAAAATGTGGTCACACGGTATGTTATATGTTTATTGTTTAGTCGCAAGTCGCAAGGGTACCCTCGGAATTAAAAGACGTGACGATGTGTTGGAGTTGGATATGAGAATTCCCGCTCACATGCTGTGCCGCAAAACAGTGATACGCTGTGCAGATGAATGGTAAAAAATTGTTGTTCGGATGGGCCATTTTATTGGTAATTTATTGGAAATACTTTTGGATGATATTGTGTAATTCGGTTTTTTTTTTAGATTTTAAAATGATTTTAAAACTATTTATCCGTGATATATAGAATCTATTTGTCATTGTTGGAGGGTGTTTAAGCAACTCTACTCGAAAGGTTTGGTTTATCGAGGAATTGAAGTTATGCCGTATTCAACAGCGTGTACCCCTCCGTCTAATTTTGAACCAGGTCAAAATTATATGGAGGTCGTAGATACGTTATCAGTATTAAATTGCTCGATGATAAAGATCGTGCTGCTTTGATTGCATGGGCAACAACTCCGTGGACATTGCCTAGTAATTTAGCACTTTGGTAAACGCAGAGTTGATTTTTATCAAAATAAGTGAAAAGAGCTCGGGAAAATTATATATTCTATAATGCAGGACCGATTAGAAGCTACTTTCAAGGCTGATACATATGACATTATATACAAATTTCCCGGATAGAATTTAAAAGATTTAAAATATGAACCGTTATTTCTATATTTTGCATGTTATCGGGAAAAGAAGGACGAATTTGGATATGTTACAGCTGAATCGGTTATTGGCGTTGTCCATCAATCGCCATATTTTGGAGCGAAGCCGCTCACTATGGCACATTTCAAAACAGGATGTAATAAAACAGGACATCACAAAACAGTACGTGGTACGGAACAGGACCGATAAAAACAGTACATCACAAAACAGTACATGGTTCACTAAAGTACATGGTACGGAACAGGACCGATTAAAACAGTACATCACAAATCAGTACATGGTACACTAAAGTACGTGGTACGAAACAGGACCGATGAAAACAGTACATCACAAAACAGTACATGGTACGCTACAGTACAAGGTACGAAACAGGACCAATAAAAAGAGTACATCACAAAACAGTACATGGTACACTAAAGTACATTTTACTGAACGTTAAGCTGGAGGATTTTTTCAGCTTGATTTGTTAAATTTTTTTTATTGAATACGTTTAGTAATTAGGATATTATCAAGTGGATATTTGCCTTCACCTAGTGTAATTAGACAGTATACTATATAGAATTATAATTGCTTTAAGTTATAATAAAATATCCCTTCACCTAACAATATATAACATTATTTTTATTTAAATCGCTAATACTTGATCGTTGCAAAATAGATCAAAAATTTAAGCAAATATATAAATAAATATATCCCTTTTTTAACAAAAAAAATTGGCTCAATTTAAGTCCAAACCACACAAATGTGTGAGTAAAACACCATAGTATGTAATGGGATAAAAAATATCGCTTGATTTGAAGTACAACCAACACAATTGTGTGTATAGTTATAGTGGTTTTTCGGGCGAAAATAAGTTTGAAAGGAATGCACAAATGTGTATGTTGGTTCAAAAAACATACAAAAATAAATTTTTGACATGGTACTTTTCCGTACCCACACAACTAGTTATTAAAACCGTCAAATAAAATTGACTATTAACTATTTTGTGGTGTTCTCTTTTAATATGTACTGTTTTGCGATGTACTCTTCCGTACCATGTACTTTAGTGTACCATGTACTGTTTTGTGATGTACTGTTTTAATCGGTCCTGTTCCGTACCATGTACTCTACTGTACCATGTACTGTTTTGTGATGTACTGTTTTAATCGGTCCTGTTTCGTACCATGTACTTTAGTGTACCATGTACTGTTTTGTGTTGTACTGTTTTAATCGGTCCTGTTTTGTACCATGTACTGTAGCGTACCATGTACTGTTTTGTGATATCCTGTTTTGTGACATCCTGTTTTAGCACATCCTGTTGTGAAATGTGTCGTTTCGTATGAGACCCATTTTGGAGAAGACGATTACTGAGTTTTTCTAGTAACTGGTGTTCTAAAACGGGATATGGAAATTGTATGCCCCGTGAACGAAAGCGGTTGATTTATGGATTCTGTGGTGGATTTTAAAGGTACGCATGTGTGCTTATCGGCTGTATACGGTTGTTCCGCGGCTAACAAAGTTTATTAATCAGCTTCTAAATTGGTATGTACGTGTAAATCGTCGTCGTGTAAAGCGTGAATTTGGTGTCAAGGACTCTCTCATCATTGGAAGCGCTTTATCGAGTATTAAAATATACATATGGTTAAAATGATGGCTCCATTTACTCCATTCCTTACCGAATTTATGTATCAACGATTACGTTTGTTAGATGAGCGCGCCCGTAGAGGGTGTAAATTTCTTAATGATGCTAACATCGAATAAAAATTTAATAGACGTAGATATTGAGAGGGCCGTTTCCCGCATGCAAGCCGTCGTGGAAATGGGCCGAGTAATGCGCATTGTAATGATCACCAACTAGAAATGTTGAGCGAGATATGTATTTCTCGTTTGCTGAACACACGTGGCTTAATAATCATAACTAATCATATGTATGTATATTGTTGCAATAAAGTATTGCAAACTGTTGCCACCTATAAAACGTACGTACATTATCTACAATCTGCCGTGTATCTAAGCGAGCTATTAAGTGGAATATCATTTTATTGTTTCGAATTAACAATTGCAACGAGTTTGGTACGCAGCCGATGGTTCTCTAGATAAAGGGTAGTATTGCAACATCATTTTGGATAGGTTGGTGAAAGGCTATGTAAAAAAATGGTAGTCTAACGATGATCCAGAATAATCTAAATTGGATTATTATTGAAATTAATATTTTAAAGAGTCTATTGAGAAAGAACAAAAATAATCATTTTTACGGGATCATGGAAAGGCGATTACCAATATGATGACAAGAACTATCGTATTGAAAGCCGGGCGGCACAGTCAATCGTTTGGTACAAACCAGAAGTTGAAAAGAATTGTAATTCACTAATTATACAAAATAAATATTTCATTTTTAAAAAGTAAATTTATTTTTCTATTTTCTATTTCTGCATTGGATGTACTTTTCCCTCCTCATCATCGTAAAATGATTGCAATTTATTATAAGTGACTGCTATTGTATCAAAATTCCAAGAAGTATTCCTCTCGGTTTCTTAACTTTTGCACAACCAGTAATGTTTCGATCTCTCGATTTTGTATCCCCTCCATCCATGGCCTAAAATGTAATTATATTAGGTAAGTTGTATAATTATTGAACTTTTAGCGCACCAGAGAACAAATCTCAAAAAGATAGTGGTTGGTCTCATTCAGGATGGTTGCTAGAATGGAAGATAACTAATGTCTCGCTGCCGTGATACTTTAGATTTAGAGGATGTCGTTTAAGTGAGTCGCGTGTCCTTAATGTCTTCCAGCAATTTACAAAATAACGCGTAAATTTCGAAGCTTCATGTATAAACCTACCTAGATGTTGTTGCATCCCCCAAGGATGATTAAATGGTTTTGAACAGTTTTATAGTCACATTTATAAATTTTGGCCATTCTCTTCTTTGTTGCTGTCGGTTTTGTAACTTTCATGCTGACAAAAATTATTCCAAAATATTCTTAATGAGTGAGTAATTTTATTGTCACATTGTGATTGTGTCGATTAGAAATAATAAGTATGTACATATGTATTCGATTTCAGATTTAACGAGAACGTTGAAGTAAAATATATAAAGTTAATTAATCCTGACCGGCCGAATCTAAAGATAAAAAAATCGTATTCAAGAAAGATCAAGAATATTACGTCTCATTCACCGAAGTACCAATTAACACGGTATCGAGTACGTGAATTAAAAACCTCGAAATTGGTACCCTGGTTTGTATTTCGGGCCAAGTGGTTCGTAGTTTTTACGGTACATTTGGGTGTTTTGATTATCAAACAGAAATTAGAGATGTATACTAACAGTTTAGTTTGTGGCTGTATGTTCGGTAGACATTTTTTGCGCGCTGAAATTGTTGAAACTGTTCATGAAGATTGATGATCAATGTGATTTTATCGGAACCTTAATTGTAGTGCTCGAAGTGGGGGCGATTCAATTACCGAGGACCAAAGCAGAAAATGGTTCGAAACATAAGCACGGTGATTCGTCGTCTACTGAAGGTGTTCGAGGAATAAAATCGCTTGGTTTGCGTGATTTTGACTTATTAATATGTAAAATAACCGCGTAAAAAATAAAAATATTGTTTAATATAAAAATTTAATTAATTCAATTGAATTTTCGATAACGGCCGATATTGCAAAATACGTTTGCCTCAAAATATGAACTCACGCGAATAGAGACCAACATTAATTTAAAAATTAAATTAGCAACCTGCTAAAGTATAAACCGTTAAAGCAACAAATAACATACTAGGAATTAAATAAAAAGTCATAAATCATAAATTAACTAATCATTCGCCGCGTAGTAATGAATAGTAGAAGCTTGAAAATTGCATAGAGCGAAATCACAATACACTTAAATTTTATTCAAATTCGCAAATTTAATATGACTTTTTTCGATTAACTAACAATTTATTATCGATAATGGATAATTATCAATTTATTAATATGAATTACCTGAGTTTATTACCTCAGGTATTAATTTAAAAAGTTTTAATAGATGTAGTTGTAATGGTTGTGTTATCGACTAAGCATTTTTAATTTTTTACAGAATTTATTACTTTTAGGTAGATGTCGCTAATTAATTACATCATTGTATAATCATTATATAGTAATGTAATGGTAGGTTCGTGAGTGAAATGTTAGATACCACTACTGGTATCGTTTTAAACTTTTTAAAGAATTTCTGCAATTACCTATCCGCCTAAATAGCATAACCTTCTCCTAAATGTAGCTAGAATATTTTATAATGCAACATGCAGAAAACAAAAAAAAATTCTATACATATACCATCATATTCTTACAATGCGATTCATTACTATTTATGATACGAAAAAAATTTAGTTCCCATTTCTGTTTCTTTTCATATCAAATTGACAAATAAAATAACATATATAATAATAATTAACAAATAAAATAGTAATAAAAATAATAATTTTATATGAAAACAAACAGAAATGGGAACTAAATTTTTTTCTTATCATAAATAGTAATGAATCGCATTGTATTACTCATATAATGACGCTCTCATTATAAGTCAAAACAGTTTTTACGCTCAAAAGTAAATAGAAAATGTAACAAAGATGATTGCTGTGTTTTAATATTGGAGCACTATCCGGAGCCAAATGGCAATTTTCTATTGAAACTGCAGCTATTATTCACTGGTGTCGCTGTACTATAAAAACTAAAACTAAATTCATCAATAAAACAAACATTTATCACCTGAAATATATTAATTGACATTTATTTTGACTTGACGTTATAAACAAAAATTCATTTTGCTGCGTTTTAATTTTTTATTGTAAGATTTAGTTTCTAATGGTTTCAGGGGTTTACAAAATTAAAAGCCTTTTCAAATTTCCCATTGAAATGGATAGCGCTCCCGATAGCGGCTCCCGATAAATAAGTGAGCCGAGATATTTTTTTATCGATTTTTAATTAAAAAGTTGAATGAAAAATCTTAGTTTAGATTTAAATAAATTAATTAAATGCAATAATAGCGCGCTAAATATAAGTTTTGACATAGAAAATTGGCTGCTCCGGATACAGCTATCGGGCGCTAATAAAAAAACACAGCAGATAGAGAGAAAATACCGATCGCAACTAAGTTGGTTTTGTTTTGAATTGCAACAATGTTTTCTAAATTATAGACAAATAATTTTGAACGTTAAAATATTCGTTGAAAATTATAAAAAGCTAAAATCATTGAAGATTGTCCATAAAAACGATCTACATTTAAATCCAATTAAAGATTATTTTAAATGATTTTGTAGGTACAACACATCCACATTATTTGGTTTTCGTTTCGATAACTATATAGATAGACCACCGATGATATACATACTTATTTACACGCACACACTCACCAATTCAATATATGTAAAAGGAAATCATACATCTACACACTACAAAGATTTAAAAATTGTTTGCAAGTTAATTTCGTAAATTTGTTCGTTTAAAATTTTATTGCTTGTCGTCTAATCGTAACGCATGTAGCTTTGTGTTTTCTTATTTTTAAACGTTATAAAAAGTTCATTTTGAAAATTTGTGTATTAAAACTTTTGTGAATTTGCGTTATAAAATGGTGTGTGCTTACAAAAACTGCTTAAATTAAAATGACTGTAAATCCACCAGAACATTTTTTACGGTGCTGCATGACCATCGTCGTGTGTTCGACAAGAATAAAGTTACTTCCAAACGCATAACTATTATGAAGAACTTTAATTTTAATGATTTCAAAATAAGTAGTTTTAGAACAAAAATATTTAAAAAACTGTCTTTCCCCAGCCAATTAATAATCTTGTTTGTAAGTGTAAGGTCAATGACATAGTTGCACGATGTAAGCGTTTATTAAAATTCGAATTGTTTTTAAATAAAAAAAAATTGATTCCAAAAGTTTCGCGTACGATTTCCAACCAGACACACAACACTGAGAGTCAAACAACAAGAATATTGAAAACATCTGATTTCCCACCTATAACATTGAAATATGAAAAAGGGCCTCCAAGAACTTATTAAAAGAATTATCAAGTTCCACAAATTTCTCATGAATGTCCCATCTCACCATCTGAATTTCCTAGTCCGCAACATCAAATTGAAGACGAAAATAAAGAACCCGTTCAACCTTTAAACAAAATTCTCAGGTTTATATTAAATACCCCTCAGAAAAGTAAAATGCAAACAGAAGAAAACACAATAAAAATATTAATTGATAATACACTTGACGATCGACCACAAGTAAACACATTTTGTACTTGCACAAATATTTCATAAATTAAAATTATCTTGGACCCAAGTTGAACAAAAAATGTATTTGGAATTTGATTTTAAATCACCTTCATGTTACAAGCATTTATTAAAGAAAGGTTTTAATTTGCCAGATAAGGATAAAAAATTGTATTATTCAGTATAAAAAAACTAGTACATGTTTTAAAATTTTTGTATGGGTTAAATTTTAATTTTATTTTTATGTGACTTAGAAGGGTCTTAGAAGGGTATTATGAAAATTGTAAAGAGATTAAAACTCTAATAAGCAAGTTAAAAACTACCATTGGCGATTGCTTTCCTATTTAAAATACAATTTAGATAAAAATATTATTGTTTTATCTTATGAGAGATTAATTTGTTTTTTAAGATAAAATAAATTACAACAATTTAAGCTATTGTAGCAACAAGAACTTTCAAGAGCCCAACTGAAATCCCATTTAATTAACCTAATTAAGGTTAATTAAATGGGAGCTTTTATGAAAATAATGCTCCCATTTAATTAACCTTAATTTTTATTTAGCTCTTTGGTTCTGTTCAAAACGGCTACTTATTTCATTCTAACGCCCGTTGCACATTTCAGCTAAGCTAAGCAAGAAACGTAGTTTCTATTAGCATAGTTTAGCTCGCACAGCACATTCCGCTGCACATTTGAGCTAATTATATCGCTCACACATACATTTCAATACAAGTAAAATTCTATGTCTGTCAAAAATTAATTAACTCATTTTATTATATTATTTAAGAATTCAACCACTTTTTTGAATTTGATCCACAATACCAAACACAACAATACTCAAATGTCATCCAAATTTCAATATTTTATAAGTACACATAATAATAGCAATGTGAGCAATATAGCTGACTTTTGCAATCCAAAGACAACCCGAGCTAAGTTAGTTTGTATCGCTCAAAACAGAAAAACATAGCTCGCATAGTTTAGCTCAAATGTGCATCGTTCCATTAGGCCCGTTGCATATTTGAGCTAAGCTAAGCTAAGCGATGTCAGCTAAGTTCATCGCTCTTGGTTGCAAATAAAGAGTTTTAATGAAACGATGCACGCTTGAGCTAAGCTATGCGAGCTATGTTTTTCTGTTTTGAGCGATACAAACTAACTTAGCTCGGGTTGTCTTTGGATTGCAAAAGTCAGCTATATCGTTCACACATACATTGCTATTATTGTGTACATATTCGCCTATGTGACTACTTATGTGATTCTAATAATATTTTGGCAGACATATAGCATTTTACTTGAATTGAAATGTATGTGAGAGCGATGTAATTAACTCTGTGCAAAAAATGTGCAGTGGAATGAGCTGTGGATGCCAAACTATGCTAATAGCTGCGTTTCTCGCTAAGGCCCCTTGCACACTTAAGCTATGTTCTTTTAGCAAAGTGAGCATGTTTTGAGATCACAGCTTTCGATTTACTTTGCAAAGCCTAAATAAGTGAAACCGAATTAGCGAAGCTTAACTCAACACACTCGTACGTCCCGATTTATTTAATTTCTTTATTTAAAGCTGTGGGATAGAAACATAGCTGATTGTGAGCTGATTAATTACGAGGGTAAATCAAAAAGTCTTGCAATTTTATATGAAAAAAAAAGAGTGAGTGAGACAGCAATATTTTTATTTTTCGACATAATCTCCTTTAAGGTTTATACATTTGTCACATCGATCAATTAACTTGCCTAAACCCTCTAAAAAAAAGATTTCTTTTGCTCCATAAAATATTCATTTACAACAGACTGTACTTCATAGTCACTGGAAAATTTCGGGCCCCTTAGTGTTTTTTTTTTTTAAATTGGGAAACAGAAAGTAGTCACTGGGTGCCAAGCCTGGACTGTACGGTGGATGCGGAATTTCCACGAAGCCGCAGCCCTTTAATGCAGCTTGAGCAATATTAGCCTTGTGCACTGGTGCATTGTCGTGAAGAAGCAAGATTTTTTTAATAACTTTCCTTGGCCGTTTTTCCCGGATCGCTTTTTTCAATTTTCGCAAAACTTCTGCGTAATATATGCCTGTGATTGTGGTTTTCGGTGCAATATAATCGATTATCAAAATTCCTTCAGCATCCCAAAAAACTGTTGCCACAACCTTACCAGCAGACGGTTGAGTTTTGAATTTCTTTGGTGGTGGTTCACTACGTTTAATCCATTGCATCGATTCTTGTTTGGATTCCGGATCCCAATGATAAAGCCATGTTTCATCGCCTGTTATTATGTTATCCAAGAAATTTTCTGGATCTTCTTTGTACATATCTAAAATCGCCTTTGAAGTTTGAACACGCATTTTTTTTTTGTTCTGCATTCAACAAACGGGGAACCCATCGCGCACTTACTTTCGACATGTGAAGGTGGTCATGTAATATAGTATATGTGGTACCGTATGAAAGAGAAAGTCTCCACGCTAACCGCGGAACAGAAATACGCCAGTCCTCCAATACAATAGATTCGGCCAAAATTACGTTTTCATTGCTAATAGCATCTGCTGGTCGATCCGAGCGGTTGTCGTCTTCAAATGACTCCCGGCCACTTTTGAATAATTTTACCCACCTTGTTACTGTGGCATATGATGGTGCAGATTCGCCGTAAACTTTTGATATATAGTTGAATATATAAATTGCATTTCGTCTATCTTTATAGAAAAATTTAATAACGGCGCGATATTCAATTTCATTCATTTTAAGAAAAATTCAAAACACGTGTTACTAAATTGACAAAAACAAACGAACTGTAAAATTCACATCGAAATGTTCTTCTAGAAGTTTCATCGCGACAAAAAATGGTTTTGAAAAATATATTGTTGTCTCACTCACTCTTTTTTTTCATATGATATTACAAGACTTTTTGATATACCCTCGTATCTCCAAGGTGAAAATAAAAATTTAAATACATTGCTTTACAGATTGGGTAGACTCTGAGATTTATCTACAATATTTCTCTTATTTCACTTTGGAAAGAAACCAAAACGTGAAGCTGTTAAATGAAAACATAGCTCATATCAGTCAAAATACGAAGCTCAATTGGGGAAACGGGGCTTATAAAAGTTTTTTATATACAACCAAGAACGATGAACATAGGTCAGTTCGCTTGTCTTAGTTCAGCTGAAACAGGCCTTATTGTCTTATTAGTAGCCATCGTTCATGAGTATGCAAAATCATCCGAATTGATTCAAAGCGATTCAAGATGGCTGACTTTTAACCAACAAGCCCGCATAATTTTTATGCCTTAAAGGGAAAATCTGTACATGTATCATCACCTTAACAGAGCTCTCACAATAGACAATTTTTTCTCTAAAGTAAATTTTTTTCTAAAGTTTGATTTTCAAACAAACTTCTAAGGCAAAATAAAAATTGTTTTATTGTGAAAGCTGTTTAAAGTCTCCACAAATAAATATTCGTTTCGGAAAGGTAATTAAGTATTAAAACGGTGTAAGACTAAATACAAATTAAGGTTAATTAATTAAATTAAGACATAAAAATAAAATTTTACAATTTAGAGGAAAATAAAAACTGATTTTTTTTATTCAAAATAAAATACACAACGCATTTTTTATTTAAAAAAAATAATTTGTATGGTACATCAAACTAAACAATTTAAAATTAGCGTTCGAATAAAGACGGAACTTAAAAGTAAGCCATTATTTATCCTGCCATAAAGAACTGAAACGTTTTTTTTTTCGAACAATGCTGACCAATTCTAGCTTAACTACTATTTAAAAATAGTTTTAATTACAAAATAGTGAGCGGCAACCTAAACTCGTAAGCTATTCACTTGTATATTGAATTTATAAAAAATATCTTATATACTTTCTTATATCCCTTTTTCAACTAAGAAAAATAAAAAATCTTCTCAATTTTAGTCCAATCCACACAAATGTGTGAGTAAAAAATTAACGTATGTAACGGCGTTGTTCATTAAAAATTTCGCTTGATTTGAAGTAAAACCAACACAACTGTGTGTATAGATATAGTGTTTTTTCGGACGGAAAATAAGTTAAAAAGGAATTCACAAATGTGTAAATTTGTTCAAAAAACATACAAAACTACATATACATGGTACTTTAGCCCTACCCGCACAATTGTGTTAGTAAAACACAAAAGGGATATGTAATTCATTTGAGATGGATTAATTCAGCCCCCAATTTAAACAATAAAATTTATTAGAGATTAACAGATTAGATTAACAGAAAAATGAATTTAAGTTTTGCTAGCGAACCTTAAATGCTCATAATTAGATTATAATTATACGCTCTAGATTTGCACACTGTAAACACCACATGACTCTCATTGGATTCTGTGACAAAACAGATCAAGTCAGACATGCTTTGGTTGAAATTATAATCTTTATAATGACATCCTCGTTTTTCTATTCCAATGAGGAACAATCCCTTAATAAATAGTTGATTGAAAGACAATAATGAAAAACGACATACTATTGTAGTATGTCCAAGTGACAATTTTCCTATTTTTATGTACTTCTCTTACGTAATATTTTTTATGATAAAATCGAATTAATAAATTTTATTTTAATTTTGAAACAAATATTGGGTTCAATGTCCCTGAACTTTCACACAGATTTGGATAAATAGAAAATCTGCCTTTCCATAACAATACATTGTTCTTAATGTATGCATATATAAGAAAATTACTCGTTCATATTTTCAATTATAAATTACCATACTGTAACAGTGCAATCAACGGCATCCTTTTAAAAAATTGTATTTAGTTGTTCTATATAGATTTCTACATCGTTTTCATTTTTAATCTTTATTCGTTTGTGTTTGTGAGAACAGATGTATTTAAAATAAACAATAATAATACACAGCTATGTACTCAATATATTAATATACATATGTATATATCCTATCGTTCATATCTCCTTTCCAATAATGGATTTATTTGATTGAACAATTCATATTCTTTTGCATTTCTATTATAGAAAAAAAATTATTTATGCTATTTTTTATAAAAAGAAAATTGAAGTAAGGTATTCATGATTTGTTTTATTGTTTATCACAAAAAATATTAAACACATTTTCTACATGACCTTGACAATTGTAAAACAATACGAGTTGAAATAAATATATTCTGTGTTAATATGTAGTATAATAAGTTAGAGTGAAGCAATACTATACTGGTTAATGGTATACAAAAATACGCCGTGTGTACTGTAAGTGTATTCAATCTTGCAAACATTTAGGCGAACTAGTAAAATTATTGCATAACTTAATTTCGATTAACGCGCTACCTGGATTTTCACCCTCTAAAGATTTTTTTCGAATGATGGTACTACTATATATGTATTGCTATGATTACATTATTGTTACGATTTTGCCTTGTCAATCAAGGTTCGAATCACTGGATTGTGAATAAATACACTGCTTGAATTTTAACTCACACAATTTTATTTACACAACACAATTTATTATACAACACAATTTTCACAATTAATTATTATAATTATAACACACTCTTTAATTATCACTTTAATAATCGCTTTAATAATCACTTTAATAATCTTTCTATTTAACCTTCACTGTATCACGTTTAAAATAATACTCAGCAATACACGTCAACGCGCGCCTTTATATACCAAAATATTTGTTTCTAGAATAATCCTAAATGCGCAGCAAATATGTTAGTATAAAAATACGCCTAAATGTTGAGTATAAATTATAAATGCAATTGAATAATTAATGAAATTAGCTTATTCTATTCTATTCTAGGTGTCACCGTAACACTACCCCCCACCTAAGCCTGTTCGTCCTGAACAGGATCCAGATCACCTCCTCTGTAGAGCGCCAAACGTTCTAAATGCACCACCTTTGGTTAACCTTTCCGTCCTTTCTGTATGCGATAAACCACGTCGTTCAATCTTTTAATGACAGTGTAAGGTCCTTCCCATGTGGGTTGCAACTTCGGTGATAATCCCTTCTGCCGTTGCGGGTTGTGAAGCCATACCAATTGCCCTTCCTCGAAGCCTTGATTATTTGCTCGTATGTCATATCGAGCTTTCATTCGATCACTTGATATTCGAATTTTCTCCCGTACAAATTGATGTATTTCATTGAGTTCCTCTTTCATCCGGTCGACGTAATCCTGTCCGCATAGAGCTGCTGAAGGAACAGCCCCAAACTTTAAATCTCCCGGCAATCGCAGATTGTTCCCAAATATGGTTTTCGCTGGTGTCACTCCTGTTGTGTCATGTACCGCTGATCGGTAGGCCATCAGGAACATTGGTATATGTCGATCCCAGTTACGTTGGTTCCTTTCCACAACCTTTGCTAGATATTCCTCCAATGTGCCATTGAATCTTTCCACCATACCGTCCGACTGTGGGTGTAAAGGTGTCGTCCTTGTTTTATTGATTCCAAGCATCTGACATATCTCCTGAAATACCACCGATTCGAAATTCCTTCCTTGATCCGTGTGAATTTCCATCGGTACACCAAATCTGCTAATCCAATTGTTGACCACGGCATCAGCTATTGTAGTTGTCTCCTGATTGGGTATAGGGTACACTTTCGGCCATTTGCTGAAATAATCCATTATTACTAGCACATATTTATTTCCGCTCTCGGTGGTCGGAAATGGCCCCGCCACGTCCATTGCAATTCTCTCAAATGGTGCCCCGACATTATATTGTTTCATAGTTCCACGGCTTTTTCGTGCTGGTCCCTTTACTGCCGCACATTGGTCACATCTTCGACACCATTCTACTACTGACTGTCTACATCCGGACCAGTAGAAACGTTGACGAATTTTGGTTAATGTTTTATTAATCCCTAGGTGACCTCCACTTGCTCCTCCATGATATTCCTTGAGGATTTCCGCTATCCGATCTTTTGGCACCACTACCAACATTTGTTTTACTTTACCATCCGTGCTTTCCCACTTTCGTTTTAAACATCCATTTTCTATGTGGAGGCTATCCCATTGAGCCCAATATGCTTTTACAATGGGAGTTTTGTCAGCTATCTCACTCCATGTGGGCCGCTGTTCCTTTTCCTTATGTTCCATGATGAATGACAGGTCACCATCCCGTAATTGCTCCTTCTTGATCATTTCATCAGTCCATTCCTCATCAGATAGCACTTGTATAAGCCGAATATCAATGATGTTTTCCTTACCCTCCTTTCCATGTGAGTTTCCCTTCCGATGTTCAATTTGGAAATCGTAGCTTTGCAAACGTTCGATCCAACGTGCTACTTGTCCCTCTGGATTTTTGAATTGTAACAACCAGCGCAAAGCCCCATGATCCGTCCGTAGAAGAAATTTTTGGCCATAGAGGTACTTATGGAAGTGCTTAACACATTCCACTATAGCCAACAACTCTTTCCGTGTTACACAATAATTCCGTTCCGGTTTTGATAACATCTTGGAGTAATATGCAATAACTCGCTCCTCACCATTATTGTTGCCTGTGATAATACTCCTCCTATACCATCATTACTTGCATCGGTGTCCAAAATGAATTTATTGTTGGGTATAGGGTATGCGAGGATTGGTGCTTCGCATAATCGACGTCTTAGTTCCACAAATGCCTCTTCCTGATCATCCTTCCATTCGAATGCCTTGTTCTTCCTGGTTAACTCGTGTAAACTCTTTGCAATATTGGCGAATCCTGGCACGAATCGTCTATAATAGGTACACAATCCAAGGAAGCTCCGTAATTCATGTAAGTTTTTAGGTCGTGGCCATTCCTTCACTGCTGCGATCTTGTCTTCATCGGTATGGATTCCATTGGTTGTTACCTTATGACCCAAATATTTTACTTCCGTTCTAAATAGTTTGCATTTCTTTGGGCTTAGCTTCATCCGGCGGCTTGTATCCGATCCAAAACCTCTGCCAAATTCCTTAAATGCTCGTCGAAATCCTTGCCCATAACGATGATGTCATCCAAATATACGAGGCACGTCCTCCAATGTAATCCCTTTAGCACGCGCTCCATTAGCCGTTCAAAAGTCGCAGGGGCATTACATAATCCGAATGGCATAACGTTAAATTGCCATAATCCGTTACCCACACTGAATGCCGTTTTCTCGCGATCTTCCTCCTGGACTTCCACTTGCCAATAGCCGCTTTGCAGATCTAATGTCGAAAATATTCGAGCACTCGATAATGTGTCTAACGTGTCATCGATCCTTGGCAATGGGTAACTATCCTTTTTCGTCACAGCATTTAATTTTCGATAATCCACGCAGAATCTCATGCTACCATCCTTTTTCTCGACTAACACCACTGGTGAACTCCATGGACTGCTTGATGTTTCGATTACCCCTGCTGCTTGCATATCTTTTACCATTCGATCCACTTCTCCTTGCTTTGCCAATGGTAATCTCCTGGGTGGTTGGCGAATCGGCATTTCTGCTCCTGTATCTATTCGATGTTTTACCATTGTAGTTCTCCCATTATTGTCCGGTGTACTGCAGAATATTGGCATGTACCGCTCGAGCAATTGTTTTGCCAAATTTTTTTGTTCCTTAGTAAGATCTTCTGTCCATTTCTCCATGAGTTGTTCTACAACCTCTTTCTGCACTTGCGAGTTAGCCGTCTTAATCGGATTTTTCTGTTCGCACTGCACTATCGCCGATATTTCTCCACATTTTCCGATTATTGTCCCTTTCTTGATGGTTTTCGTCTTATCCGAGAGATTTAGAGTCCTAATTGGTACTCTATTATCGCTATCTGGTTTCACTAGGACTTTCCCGATCATAATTTCTCTGGCTCCGCTCTCCGCTTCATTGGCTTCCACAACCCACAACCTGGGTGACCCGGAACTTCCTTCCAATCTTGCCCATACTATTGTTTCCGAGTTCGGTGGCAGCTTCTCCCGATGATCCATTATAATTTGCCTGGTCGTTTCTCCTATAGCGCTAACGTGAAGTGGCAACTCGATATTATCGTAGGTTAAAACACCCCGTCCAACATCCACCACGAAGCCATTCGTTCTCATGAAGTCCATTCCCAAGATGACTTCGTCTACAATATTTGCAACCAGCACCTCGTGTTGAAAGTGATTTCATCCAATCTTTATTTTTACGACCTTTTTCCCTTTTATTGCTGAATTTTGTCCAGTCGCCGTTCGTAATTTCATGCCATTAGCTGGTTCCATAATTCCATCGATAATATCCTCACGAACAATCGTATGTGTTGCTCCCGTATCCAGCGTGATCATGCATTTCTTCCCATCAATATTGGCTTCAATTGTTAAGCTGTCACCGCTCCTTGCTATTCTCGAAACATGGATGGAGGTTGTGGGGCAATCGGTTGTGGGAGTCAGCTTCTGCCCCTTCAAACTGACTCTTTTTAGTTTAACGACTCCGCTGTCGTCTGACCCTCCTTTCTGGATTCTATCTGCTCCTCGTTTGATCTACGCTTCATAGGAGATGGCGACCTTGCTCGTTTCTTCTTAATCTCCCAACAGTCCCGTGAGATGTGACCCATTCTATCACAAACCCAGCATTTAATCCTGCCACTTCCATCTCTGAACCTTGGCGTAGCTCGGGCGGTGTCTATTCTGGAATCAATCTCCACTCGACGAATTTTCATTGCTGGTTTGATGATGGTTTGCGCCGTTTCGTTTGTTAACGCACAAGCGATGGTTTCCGTGAAAGTTGCCTTAGGTGACAACATCACCGCTCTGCGCGTCTCAGGATCTCGAATTCCGTCAATGAATGCATCTATTTTAATTCGCTCCATGTAATCGGCCGACATATTTGAATGTGCTAAATGTGCGAGCCGCTCAATTGCCGATGAAAATTCCTGAAGCGATTCTCCTCCTCTTTGGTATCGACCCTTCAATTCCATGCGATAGATTTCTCGTTTGTGGTCACTTCCGTATTTCCGATCTAACGCCTTCATGATTCCCGTATAAATGTTCCGTTCCTGCTCGGGAATGATTTGTAGTGTTTCTGCCGCTTCGCCTTTAAGAGCCACAATTAACGCTGCAACACATTGTTCTTCAGTCCACTGATTTTGCTTAATCGCAGTTTCGAATTGGAACTTAAAAATACTGAAGGATGTTGTTCCATCAAATGTTGGTGGTTTTATCTTAACTGCGTTAACTGTCTGGATCACTTGACCTGTTGTTCCATTTGACTTGACATCTTGGAGCTCCTTCTCGAGACGTTTAACTTCCGTTTGTAGATCTTGTTTAACATTTTGAATTTCTGCGTGTACTTCCGTTTGCAGTTTTTCCACTTTACCGTGTAGTGTAGAAGATAACTCCAGAAACCTCTTGTCTATTTTCTTTTGGCCAACTTCGATTTGGTTTTTAATGTCCGCCCCTTGTTGCTCCATCTGCTGTTTCATTTCCTGGTTCGATTGTTTAATGTCCGCTCCTTGTTGCTCCATCTGCTGTTTCATTTGATGTTTAATGTCCGCTCCTTGTTGCTCCACTTGTAACATCTGTTGTTTCATATCCTGGTTCGATTGTTTAATGTCCGCCCCTTGTTGCTTCAACTGTTGTCCCATCATATTCATAGCAGCCATCAACTGCGAAAAATCGAAACTTCCAGATGGGTTTTGCGTTGTTTCGACCACCGTTTGTACGTCCTTTTGTTTCTTATCCATACTGATCTCATCCGTTTTTTCCTCCTCGAAATCAAACACGTCTGGATCTAAACCTTCCTTCTCCATGGCCTCACGTAGTCGCTCCACCAAACTAGCTTTTGTGCCTTCACTGGCCAAACCTCGCCGTGTCAATTGCTCCTTTAAATACGCAAGCTTTAATCCGTAGAGAATCATTTTCCTTATTATTCACAATCCCACCGCTGTCACCAATTGTTACGATTTTGCCTTGTCAATCAAGGTTCGAATCACTGGATTGTGAATAAATACACTGCTTCAATTTTAACTCACACAATTTTATTTACACAACACAATTTATTATACAACACAATTTTCACAATTAATTATTATAATTATAACACACTCTTTAATTATCACTTTAATAATCGCTTTAATAATCACTTTAATAATCTTTCTATTTAACCTTCACTGTATCACGTTTAAAATAAGACTCAGCAATACACGTCAACGCGCGCCTTTATATACCAAAATATTTGTTTCTAGAATAATCCTAAATGCGCAGCAAATATGTTAGTATAAAAATACGCCTAAATGTTGAGTATAAATTATAAATGCAATTGAATAATTAATGAAATTAGCTTATTCTATTCTATTCTAGGTGTCACCGTAACATTATTTACGTTACATGATGTAAAAAATTCGCGTAATTAATACAATTATTTACGCGTAAATAATAGCGTAAGTAATGTAACGTAATGTATCTGCACAACACTGTTTTCCACTTAATAATTTAAAACTGAATTAAAATTTATTAATTTATACAAAAAAAATTTGATAGATATAAAAATATATTTTGGTGTAATTTTATTTAAATTAACGCACATCTTTAAATTTTTTTAATAAAATCACTTTTATAAAATTACCAAACTCATGTCGTGAACATGTAAAATAAATACGATACGTAGCTCTACTTGGAGTTTCGTCTTGTTATACTTGGGACAGTATACATATACGCACCAATACTAAAGTATTGATTCTTCGACTTTTTTCTAATATTTCGAAGGCAAATATGATAGCTCAATTTTGAGTTTCGTCTTGTTATACTTGGGACGCCCAAGCATAACAAAATTCGACTTTTTCGTCATTTTTCGAAGTAAAATCTTATATTTAGTTTCGACTTTGACATAGTTTTGCTTCCGACTTAGAATAAGATCCTCTATGAAAAATGTCGCGATTATTCGAAACTGGACGAAAGTCAATAAATACAAATGTATACATGTATGTGTGAACTGAAGACAAAAAACAATATGGCGGGAACGATCTTGTGCAACGACCTATGCAAAAGGCTATAATTGAAAATAAATGAAGAGTTGAGAAATACATGAAGAATGAGAATCCTTATGAAGAGCATATCCAACAGTGATGGAAAAGTCGGTACAATTGTACTTTTTTCGATACAATTAATTTGTAAAAGTACAAGTACTTTATAGCGGAATTCAGTACAATCTGAAAAATTTGGATTACTTCTTTACTTTTCCTTCATTTCATCAAAATTTATTAGTTTATATCAAAATATATAAAACCATATTTCGAATGACCAAATCTATTGCGGCGCCGAGGCCGAAAAATATTACACATAACAAAATTGAATGTTAATTTAATTTTGGAGTTCAAAACCTTTTGTTGTAATTTACGGAAAAAAAATAATTTTGGCGATGAGGTTTTAAATTGATCCAAAAATGTTCGCCCGAGAATGTGATTACAGGTGAAACTAACTCAATTTTACCTCTTATCGTAAAGTTTTTTCCAGACCAGGAACTGAAATGTAACTCTTCAATTACTGAGTTGTAGGCAAAAGTCGGTACAGTTAAAAATGAACTAGATGAACCAATGTTTGGCAACCTCTATCGTATTGCACAACGTATATTATCAATGCCACATTCATTTCATCGGCGAACGTAGAAAGAATATTTTCTTTTCAGAATTTCATTAAGATTTCACAAAATGCCGAAATCGTCTACAAATAGATACATGTTCCACATTAATTCAAAATTAAAACCGAATCGTGTCATACACTTGGGTGCAAAAAAATCGCACATTGCTCAATTTTCCACAAAAGTTCAAAAATATTAAAAAAATCCAATATTTGTTAATTTTTTAATGCAGATTCAAAGTCTATTTCAATACCTATCCAGTGGTACCTTTTTTGTATTTATACGTGCCAACAAACTGATTTTTGGGGGTAAACATCTGAGCTACACGTTTTTGTGAATTTGTCAACATGGAAATTAGGGGTAAAAATCGAATTAAAACATGGAAATAAACAAAAAAAAAACATTTTATTAATAAGAAGTATTCCCTCCCCTGGCGCGAATGACAGCTTCCAGTCGATGTTGAATCGATTTCACCAAAGTTTTCAGAAAATCTTGAGTTACCGCCTCCCATTCCTCTACGATCGCCTGTTGCAGCTGCTGGAGATTCTTTGGAGCAACATCTCTGGGTCAAACCTTTCTTTTCAACTCGTCCCATAAATGTTCGATGGGATTGAGGTCCGGGCTTTGAGCTGGCCACTCCGTACCAGGCACATCCACCTCTTGAAGGTACTGATATACTACACCAGCCGTATATGCGATCTCGCATTATCCTGCATAAACAGAAAATTTTCACTTATAAACCCGGCAAGAGGTACGACGTACTCCTCAAGTACTTCCTCAATGTACCGTTGAGAATTTATCCCTCTTAATCGACAGCCAGTATTGGCTCGTGTGAATTTTGAATTAGAAACTATTTTTGGGTATATTATATAAAAAACATTAAAAAAAAATAAATACAATTCAACTCGATTTAGTACAATTTCATTTCATTTTTCAGTACAATTCAATAAATCCATTTTCCATCACTGAAGTTTACATCGACATATTTGGTCCAGGACTATACACTATATCTGACCTAAACACATGATATAAACGCTACTTACCCAAATTAGGTTGGGTAACTTTTTTGTGTGGACTGACCCAAATTAGGTCGATCAAAAATGTGATGTAAACGATACCGACCTAAAGGGTTTTCGTACCATGAAATAGATGTCAGTAGCGGCATTGATGTTAATTAAACATATCAGCATAAAATTTAGTATTACAGTTATTAAATGAGTCAAATTTAAAAAAATTAAATGAAAGAATTTAATTTCGAAAATGTTACAGGAATTATTTATGAGAAAATTATGAATTGCGATGAGAATATAAGCAATACTTTTAGTATTATTCAATAGATGGTGTACATAAATCTCGTTATGCAACCCAAATGTGACCTATAATTTTTGTGATGTAAACGGGACTAAAATGGGTCGCTATTTAGGTCAGTCCACTAAATTTTTTAGCGATGTAAACTAGCTCACTGATACCCAATGAATAGGGAAAAGTCAAAGTAAAGCTAACTTCATTTTACAAAATTATTTTTTGTTTACCTGTTATTTTATAGTATTATATTATATATTATTTATTACTTTTTCACAGGACACAAAATACAACACTAATTGTTAAAAGACAAATATGCATTGAATATTTTTTAATTTGTGACAAGCAGAAAAACAACAACAACAACAAATTTTGCAAATGCAGTTTACTTCATTGTATTTCTCAAAAGGAAAAAGTTTGATAACATTTTTCATAAGGAAATCACCAACCTAACAAAAATAAAAAAAAATGTTTCTCAAAATTTTTTTCATACTTTTCTGTAAGGAAAAAGTTAAAGGAATTTCATTGGGGATGCTCAGAGCATCCCCAATGCAAAATAATTTTTCCTTTAACTTTTTCCTAATGAAGAGCATACCCAATGAATAGGGAAAAGTCAAAGTAAAGCTAACTTCATTTTACAAAATTATTTTTTGTTTACCTGTTATTTTATATTATTATATTATATTGTTACGATTTTGCCTTGTCAATCAAGGTTCGAATCACTGGATTGTGAATAAATACACTGCTTCAATTTTAACTCACACAATTTTATTTACACAACACAATTTATTATACAACACAATTTTCACAATTAATTATTATAATTATAACACACTTTTTAATTATCACTTTAATAATCGCTTTAATAATCACTTTAATAATCACTTTAATAATCTTTCTATTTAACCTTCACTGTATCACGTTTAAAATAATACTCAGCAATACACGTCAACGCGCGCCTTTGTATACCAAAATATTTGTTTCTAGAATAATCCTAAATGCGCAGCAAATATGTTAGTATAGAAATACGCCTAAATGTTGAGTATAAATTATACACGTAATTGAACAATTAATGAAATTAACTTATTCTATTCTAATCTAGGTGTCACCGTAACACTACCCCCCACCTAAGCCTGTTCGTCCCGAACAGGATCCAGATCACCTCCTCTGTAGAGCGCCAAACGCTCTAAATGCACCACCTTTGGTTTACCTTTCCGTCCTTTCTGTATGCGATAAACCACGTCGTTCAACTTTTTAATGACAGTGTAAGGTCCTTCCCATGTGGGTTGCAACTTCGGTGATAATCCCTTGTGCCGTTGCGGGTTGTGAAGCCATACCAATTGCCCTTCCTCGAAGCCTTGATTATTTGCTCGTATGTCATATCGAGCTTTCATTCGATCACTTGATATTCGAATTTTCTCCCGTACAAATTGATGTATTTCATTAAGTTCCTCTTTCATTCGGTCGACGTAATCCTGTCCGCATAGAGCTGCTGATGGAACAGCCCCAAATTTTAAATCTCCTGGTAATCGCAGATTGTTCCCAAATATGGTTTTAGCTGGTGTCACTCCTGTTGTGTCATGTACCGCTGATCGGTAGGCCATCAGGAACATTGGTATATGTCGATCCCAGTTACGTTGGTTCCTTTCCACAGCTTTTGCTAGATATTCCTCCAATGTACCATTGAATCTTTCCACCATACCGTCCGATTGTGGGTGTAAAGGCGTCGTTCTTGTTTTATTGATTCCAAGCATCTGACATATCTCCTAAAATACCACCGATTCGAAATTCCTTCCTTGATCCGTGTGAATTTCCATCGGTACACCAAATCTGCTAATCCAATTGTTAACCACGGCATCAGCTATTGTTGTTGTCTCCTGATTGGGTATGGGGTACACTTCCGGCCATTTGCTGAAATAATCCATTATTACTAGCACATATTTATTTCCGCTCTCGGTGGTCGGAAATGGCCCCGCCACGTCCATTGCAATTCTCTCAAATGGTGCCCCGACATTATATTGTTTCATGGTTCCACGGCTTTTTCGTGCTGGTCCCTTCACTGCCGCACATTGGTCACATCTTCGACACCATTCTACTACTGACTGTCTACATCCGGACCAGTAGAAACGTTGGCGAATTTTGGCTAATGTTTTATTAATCCCTAGGTGACCTCCACTTGCTCCTCCGTGATACTCCTTGAGGATTTCCGCTATCCGATCTTTTGGCACCACTACCAACAATTGTTTTACTTTACCATCCGTGCTTTCCCACTTTCGTTTTAAACATCCATTTTCTATGTGGAGGCTATCCCATTGAGCCCAATATGCTTTTACAATGGGAGCTTTGTCAGCTATCTCACTCCATGTGGGCCGGTGTTCCTTTTCCTTATGTTTCATGATGAATGACAGGTCAGCATCCCGTAATTGCTCCTTCTTGATCATTTCATCAGTCCATTCCTCATCAGGTAGCACTTGCATAAGCCGAATATCGATGATGTTTTCCTTACCCTCCACACGCCCACAATGCTTGCATTCCACGGGACATGGCCTTCTTGATAATGCGTCGGCATTTCCATGTGCGGTTCCCTTCCGATGTTCAATTTGGAAATCGTAGCTTTGCAAACGTTCGATCCAACGTGCTACTTGTCCCTCTGGATTTTTGAATTGTAACAACCAGCGCAAAGCTCCATGATCCGTCCGTAGAAGAAATTTTTGGCCATAGAGGTACTTATGGAAGTGCTTAACACATTCCACTATAGCCAACAATTCTTTCCGTATTACACAATAATTCCGTTCCGGCTTTGAAAACATCTTGGAGTAATATGCAATAACTCGCTCCTCACAATTTGTTGCCTGTGGTAATACTCCTCCTATACCATCATTACTTGCATCGGTGTCCAAAATGAATTTAACGTTGGGTATAGGGTATGCGAGGATTGGTGCTTCGCATAATCGTCGTCTTAGTTCCACGAATGTCTCTTCTTGATCATCCTTCCATTCGAATGCCTTGTTCTTCCTGGTTAACTCGTGTAAACTCTTTGCAATACTGGCGAGTCCTGGCACGAATCGTCTATAATAGGTGCACAATCCAAGGAAGCTCCGTAATTTATGTAAATTTTTAGGTCGTGGCCATTCCTTCACCGCTGCGATCTTGTCTTCATCGGTATGGATTCCATTGGTTGTTACCTTATGACCCAAATATTTTACTTCCGTTCTAAATAGTTTGCATTTCTTTGGGCTTAGCTTCAATCCGGCGGCTTGTATCCGATCCAAAACCTCTGCCAAATTCCTTAAATGCTCGTCGAAATCCTTGCCCATAACGATGATGTCGTCCAAATATACGAGGCACGTCCCCCAATGTAATCCCTTTAGCACGCGCTCCATTAGCCGTTCAAAAGTCGCAGGGGCGTTACATAATCCGAATGGCATAACGTTAAATTGCCATAATCCGTTACTCACACTGAATGCCGTTTTCTCGCGATCTTCCTCCTGGACTTCCACTTGCCAATAGCCGCTTTGCAGATCTAATGTCGAAAATATTCGAGCACCCGATAATGTGTCTAACGTGTCATCGATCCTTGGCAATGGGTAACTATCCTTTTTCGTCACAGCATTTAATTTTCGATAATCCACGCAGAATCTCATGCTACCATCCTTTTTCTCGACTAACACCACTGGTGAACTCCATGGACTGCTTGATGTTTCGATTACCCCTGCTGCTTGCATATCTTTTACCATTCGATCCACTTCTCCTTGCTTTGCCAATGGTAATCTCCTGGGTGGTTGTCGAATCGGCGTTTCTGCTCCTGTATCTATTCGATGTTTTACCATTGTAGTTCTCCCATTATTGTCCGATGTACTGCAGAATATTGGCATGTACCGCTCGAGCAATTGTTTTGCCAAATTTTTCTGTTCCTTAGTAAGATCTTCGGTCCATTTCTCCATGAGTTGTTCTACAACCTCTTTCTGCACTTGCGAGTTAGCCGTCTTAATCGGATTTTTCTGCTCGCACTTCACTATCGCCGATATTTCTTCACATTTTCCGATTATTGTCCCTTTCTTGATGGTTTTCGTCTTATCCGAGAGATTTAGAGTCCTAATTGGTACTCTATTATCGTTGTCTGGTTTCACTAAAACTTTCCCGATCATAATTTCTCTGGCTCCGCTCTCCGCTTCATTGGCTTCCACAACCCACAACCTGCGTGGCCCAGAACCTCCCTCCAATCTTGCCCATACTATTGTTTCCGAGTTCGGTGGCAGCTTCTCCCGATGATCCATTATAATTTGCCTGGTCGTTTCTCCTATAACGGCGCTAACGTGAAGTGGCAACTCGATATTATCGTAGGTTAATACACTCCGTCCAACATCCACCACGAAGCCATTCGTTCTCATAAAGTCCATACCCAATATGACTTCGTCTACAATATCTGCAACCAGCACCTCGTGTTGAAAGTGATTTCGCCCAATCCTTATTTTTACGACCTTTTTCCCTTTTATTGCTGAATTTTCTCCAGTCGCCGTTCGTAACTTCATTCCATTAGCTGGTTCCATAATTCCATCGATAATATCCTCACGAACAATCGTATGAGTTGCTCCCGTATCCAGCGTGATCATGCATTTCTTCCCATCAATATCGGCTTCAATTGTTAAGCTATCACCGCTCCTTGCTATTCTCGAAAGATGGATGGAGGTTATGGGGCAATCGGTTGTGGGAGTCAGCTTCTGCCCCTTCAAACTGACTCTTTTTAGTTTAACGACTCCGCTGTCGTCTGACCCTCCTTTCTGGATTCTATCTGCTCCTCGTTTGATCTACGCTTCATAGGAGATGGCGACCTTGCTCGTTTCTTCTTAATCTCCCAACAGTCCCGTGAGATGTGACCCATTCTATCACATACCCAGCATTTAATCCTGCCACTTCCATCTCTGAACCTTGGAGTAGCCCGCACAGTGTCCATTCTGGAATCAATCTCCACTCGACGAATTTTCATTGCTGGTTTGATGATGGTTTGCGCAGTTTCGTTTGTTAACGCACAAGCGATGGTTTCCGTGAAAGTTGCCTTAGGTGACAACATCACCGCTCTGCGCGTCTCAGGATCTCGAATACCGTCAATGAATGCATCTATTTTAATTCGCTCCATGTAATCGGCCGACATATTTGAATGGGCTAAATGCGCGAGCCGCTCAATTGCCGATGAAAATTCCTGAAGCGATTCTCCTCCTCTTTGGTATCGACCCTTCAATTCCATGCGATAGATTTCTCGTTTGTGGTCACTTCCGTATTTTCGATCTAACGCCTTCATAATTCCCATGTAAACGTTCCGTTCCTGCTAGGGAATGATTTGTAGTGTTTCTGCCGCTTCGCCTTTAAGAGCCACAATTAACGCTGCAACACATTGTTCTTCAGTCCCCTGATTTTGCTTAATCGCCGTTTCGAACTGGAACTTAAAAATACTGAAGGATGTTGTTCCATCAAATGTTGGTGGTTTTATCTTAACTGCATTAACCGTCTGGATCACTTGTTGTGTCGTTCCATTCGCCTTGACATCTTTGAGCTCCTTCTCGAGACGTTTAAAATCTTGTTCAACCGATTCAAATTTTTGTTGAACCGTCCCTTTAACATTTTGAATTTCTGCGTGTACTTCTGTTTGCAGTTTTTCCACTTTACCGTGTAGTGTAGAAGATAATTCCAAAAACCTCTCGTCTATTTTCTTTTGGCCATCTTCTATTTGGTTTTTAATGTCCGCCCCTTGCTGCTCCATCTGCTGTTTCATTTCCTGGTTTGATTGTTTAATGTCCGCCCCTTGTTGCTCCATTTGTAACATCTGCTGTTTAATTCCCTCGTTCGATTGTTTTATTCCCTCCAACTGTTGTCCCATCATCTGATTCATAGCAGCCATCAACTGCGATAAATCGAAACTTCCGGATGGGTTTTGTGTTGTTCCGACCATCGTTTGTTCTTCCTTTTCTTTCTTGTCCACACTGATCTCATCCGTGTTGTCCTCCTCGAAATCATACACATCTGGATTTAAACCGTCCTTCTCCATGGCCTCACGTAGTCGCTCCACCAAACTAGCTTTTGTGCCTTCACTAGCCAAACCTGGCCGCTTCAGCTGCTCCTTTAATTGCGCAAGCTTTAATCCGTAGAGAATCATTTTCCTTATTATTCACAATCCCACCGCTGTCACCAATTGTTACGATTTTGCCTTGTCAATCAAGGTTCGAATCACTGGATTGTGAATAAATACACTGCTTCAATTTTAACTGACACAATTTTATTTACACAACACAATTTATTATACAACACAATTTTCACAATTAATTATTATAATTATAACACACTTTTTAATTATCACTTTAATAATCGCTTTAATAATCACTTTAATAATCTTTCTATTTAACCTTCACTGTATCACGTTTAAAACAATACTCAGCATTCCACG
The DNA here is from genome assembly GCA_947310385.1 of Nephrotoma appendiculata. NCBI lineage: Eukaryota > Metazoa > Arthropoda > Insecta > Diptera > Tipulidae > Nephrotoma > Nephrotoma appendiculata. The sequence continues at coordinate 201,015,597 of OX371223.1, forward strand.
TCAACGCGCGCCCTTATTTACCAAAATATTTGTGTCTAGAATAATCCTAAATGCGCAGCAAATATGTTAGTATAGAAATACGCCTAAATGTTGAGTATAAATTATAAATGTAATTGAACAATTAATGAAATTAACTTATTCTATTCTATTCTAGGTGTCACCGTAACATTATTGTTACGATTTTGCCTTGTCAATCAAGGTTCGAATCACTGGATTGTGAATAAATACACTGCTTCAAATTTTAACTCACACAATTTATTTACACAACACAATTTATTATACAACACGAAATTCACAATTAATTATTACACTTATAACACACTTTTTAATTATCACTTTAATAATCGCTTTAATAATCACTTTAATAATCTTTCTATTTAACCTTCACTGTATCACGTTTAAAATAATACTCAGCATTCCACGTCAACGCGTGCCTTTATATACCAAAATATTTGTTTCTAGAATAATCCTAAATGCGCAGCAAATATGTTAGTATAGAACTGACGCCTAAATGTTGTTTATAAATTATAAATGTAATTGAACAATTAATGAAATTAACTTATTCTATTCTATTCTAGGTGTCACCGTAACACTACCCCCCACCTAAGCCTGTTCGTCCCCAACAGGATCCAGATCACCTCCTCTGTAGAGCGCCAAACGCTCTAAATGCACCACCTTTGGTTTACCTTTCCGTCCTTTCTGTATGCGATAAACCACGTCGTTCAATCTTTTAATGACAGTGTAAGGTCCTTCCCATGTGGGTTGCAACTTCGGTGATAATCCCTTCTGCCGTTGCGGGTTGTGAAGCCATACCAATTGCCCTTCCTCGAAGCCTTGATTATTTGCTCGTATGTCATATCGAGCTTTCATTCGATCACTTGATATTCGAATTTTCTCCCGTACAAATTGATGTATTTCATTGAGTTCCTCTTTCATCCGGTCGACGTAATCCTGTCCGCATAGAGCTGCTGATGGAACAGCTCCAAACTTTAAATCTCCCGGTAATCGCAGATTGTTCCCAAATATGGTTTTAGCTGGTGTCACTCCTGTTGTGTCATGTACCGCTGATCGGTAGGCCATCAGGAACATCGGTATATGTCGATCCCAGTTACGTTGGTTCCTTTCCACAACCTTTGCTAGATATTCCTCCAATGTGCCATTGAATCTTTCCACCATACCGTCCGACTGTGGGTGTAAAGGCGTCGTTCTCGTTTTATTGATTCCCAGCATCTGACATATCTTCTGAAATACCACCGATTCGAAATTCCTTCCTTGATCCGTGTGAATTTCCATCGGTACACCAAATCTGCTAATCCAATTGTTGACCACGGCATCAGCTATTGTTGTTGTCTCCTGATTGGGTATGGGGTACACTTCCGGCCATTTGCTAAAATAATCCATTATTACTAGCACATATTTATTTCCGCTCTCGGTGGTCGGAAATGGCCCCGCCACGTCCATTGCAATTCTCTCAAATGGTGCCCCGACATTATATTGTTTCATGGTTCCACGGCTTTTTCGTGCTGGTCCCTTTACTGCCGCACATTGGTCGCATCTTCGACACCACTCTACTACTGATTGTCTACATCCGGACCAGTAGAAACGTTGTCGGATTTTGACTAATGTTTTATTAATCCCTAGGTGACCTCCACTTGCTCCTCCATGATATTCCTTGAGGATTTCCGCTATCCGATCTTTTGGCACCACTACCAACAATTGTTTTATTTTACCATCCGTGCTTTCCCACTTTCGTTTTAAACAACCATTTTCTATGTGGAGGCTATCCCATTGAGCCCAATATGCTTTTACAATGAGAGTTTTGTCAGCTATCTCACTCCATGTGGGCCGGTGTTCCTTTTCCTTATGTTTCATGATGAATGATAGGTCAGCATCCCGTAATTGCTCCTTCTTGATCATTTCACCAGTCCATTGCTCCTAAGGTAACGCTTGCATGAGTCGAATATCGACGATGTTTTCCTTGACCTCCACATGCCCACAATTCTTGCATTCCGCGGGACATGGTCTTCTTAATAACGTGTCGGCATTTCCATGTGCGCTTTCCTTTCGATGTTCAATATTGGCTTCATCTGTCAAGCTGTCACCGCCTCTTTCTACTCTCGAAACTTGGATGGACGTTATGGGGCAATCGGTTGTGGGAGTCAGCTTTTGCTCCTTCAAGCTGTCTCTTTTTAATGACTCCAATGTCATCCGACCCTCCTTCCTGGATTCTACCTGCTCCTCGTTTGGTCTACGCTTCATAGGAGATGGCGACCTTGCTCGTTTCTTCTTAATCTCCCAACAGTCCCGTGAGATGTGACCCATTCTATCACATACCCAGCATTTAATCCTGCCACTTCCATCTCTAAACCTTGGCGTAGCCCTCGCAGTGTCTATTCTGGAATCAATCTCCACTCGACGAATTTTCATTGCTGGTTTGATGATGGTTTGCGCAGTTTCGTTTGTTAACGCACAAGCGATGGTTTCCGTGAAAGTTGCCTTAGGTGACAACATCACCGCTCTGCGCGTCTCAGGATCTCGAATACCGTCAATGAATGCATCTATTTTAATTCGCTCCATGTAATCGGCCGACATATTTGAATGGGCTAAATGCGCGAGCCGCTCAATTGCCGATGAAAATTCCTGAAGCGATTCTCCTCCTCTTTGGTATCGACCCTTCAATTCCATGCGATAGATTTCTCGTTTGTGGTCACTTCCGTATTTTCGATCTAACGCCTTCATAATTCCCATGTAAACGTTCCGTTCCTGCTCGGGAATGATTTGTAGTGTTTCTGCCGCTTCGCCTTTAAGAGCCACAATTAACGCTGCAACACATTGTTCTTCAGTCCCCTGATTTTGCTTAATCGCCGTTTCGAACTGGAACTTAAAAATACTGAAGGATGTTGTTCCATCAAATGTTGGTGGTTTTATCTTAACTGCATTAACCGTCTGGATCACTTGTTGTGTCGTTCCATTCGCCTTGACATCTTTGAGCTCCTTCTCGAGACGTTTAAAATCTTGTTCAACCGATTCAAATTTTTGTTGAACCGTCCCTTTAACATTTTGAATTTCTGCGTGTACTTCTGTTTGCAGTTTTTCCACTTTACCGTGTAGTGTAGAAGATAATTCCAAAAACCTCTCGTCTATTTTCTTTTGGCCATCTTCTATTTGGTTTTTAATGTCCGCCCCTTGCTGCTCCATCTGCTGTTTCATTTCCTGGTTTGATTGTTTAATGTCCGCCCCTTGTTGCTCCATTTGTAACATCTGCTGTTTAATTCCCTCGTTCGATTGTTTTATTCCCTCCAACTGTTGTCCCATCATCTGATTCATAGCAGCCATCAACTGCGATAAATCGAAACTTCCGGATGGGTTTTGTGTTGTTCCGACCATCGTTTGTTCTTCCTTTTCTTTCTTGTCCACACTGATCTCATCCGTGTTGTCCTCCTCGAAATCATACACATCTGGATTTAAACCGTCCTTCTCCATGGCCTCACGTAGTCGCTCCACCAAACTAGCTTTTGTGCCTTCACTAGCCAAACCTGGCCGCTGCAGCTGCTCCTTTAATTGCGCAAGCTTTAATCCGTAGAGAATCATTTTCCTTATTATTCACAATCCCACCGCTGTCACCAATTGTTACGATTTTGCCTTGTCAATCAAGGTTCGAATCACTGGATTGTGAATAAATACACTGCTTCAATTTTAACTGACACAATTTTATTTACACAACACAATTTATTATACAACACAATTTTCACAATTAATTATTATAATTATAACACACTTTTTAATTATCACTTTAATAATCGCTTTAATAATCACTTTAATAATCTTTCTATTTAACCTTCACTGTATCACGTTTAAAACAATACTCAGCATTCCACGTCAACGCGCGCCCTTATTTACCAAAATATTTGTGTCTAGAATAATCCTAAATGCGCAGCAAATATGTTAGTATAGAAATACGCCTAAATGTTGAGTATAAATTATAAATGTAATTGAACAATTAATGAAATTAACTTATTCTATTCTATTCTAGGTGTCACCGTAACATTATTGTTACGATTTTGCCTTGTCAATCAAGGTTCGAATCACTGGATTGTGAATAAATACACTGCTTCAAATTTTAACTCACACAATTTATTTACACAACACAATTTATTATACAACACGAAATTCACAATTAATTATTACACTTATAACACACTTTTTAATTATCACTTTAATAATCGCTTTAATAATCACTTTAATAATCTTTCTATTTAACCTTCACTGTATCACGTTTAAAATAATACTCAGCATTCCACGTCAACGCGTGCCTTTATATACCAAAATATTTGTTTCTAGAATAATCCTAAATGCGCAGCAAATATGTTAGTATAGAACTGACGCCTAAATGTTGTTTATAAATTATAAATGTAATTGAACAATTAATGAAATTAACTTATTCTATTCTATTCTAGGTGTCACCGTAACACTACCCCCCACCTAAGCCTGTTCGTCCCCAACAGGATCCAGATCACCTCCTCTGTAGAGCGCCAAACGCTCTAAATGCACCACCTTTGGTTTACCTTTCCGTCCTTTCTGTATGCGATAAACCACGTCGTTCAATCTTTTAATGACAGTGTAAGGTCCTTCCCATGTGGGTTGCAACTTCGGTGATAATCCCTTCTGCCGTTGCGGGTTGTGAAGCCATACCAATTGCCCTTCCTCGAAGCCTTGATTATTTGCTCGTATGTCATATCGAGCTTTCATTCGATCACTTGATATTCGAATTTTCTCCCGTACAAATTGATGTATTTCATTGAGTTCCTCTTTCATCCGGTCGACGTAATCCTGTCCGCATAGAGCTGCTGATGGAACAGCTCCAAACTTTAAATCTCCCGGTAATCGCAGATTGTTCCCAAATATGGTTTTAGCTGGTGTCACTCCTGTTGTGTCATGTACCGCTGATCGGTAGGCCATCAGGAACATCGGTATATGTCGATCCCAGTTACGTTGGTTCCTTTCCACAACCTTTGCTAGATATTCCTCCAATGTGCCATTGAATCTTTCCACCATACCGTCCGACTGTGGGTGTAAAGGCGTCGTTCTCGTTTTATTGATTCCCAGCATCTGACATATCTTCTGAAATACCACCGATTCGAAATTCCTTCCTTGATCCGTGTGAATTTCCATCGGTACACCAAATCTGCTAATCCAATTGTTGACCACGGCATCAGCTATTGTTGTTGTCTCCTGATTGGGTATGGGGTACACTTCCGGCCATTTGCTAAAATAATCCATTATTACTAGCACATATTTATTTCCGCTCTCGGTGGTCGGAAATGGCCCCGCCACGTCCATTGCAATTCTCTCAAATGGTGCCCCGACATTATATTGTTTCATGGTTCCACGGCTTTTTCGTGCTGGTCCCTTTACTGCCGCACATTGGTCGCATCTTCGACACCACTCTACTACTGATTGTCTACATCCGGACCAGTAGAAACGTTGTCGGATTTTGGCTAATGTTTTATTAATCCCTAGGTGACCTCCACTTGCTCCTCCATGATATTCCTTGAGGATTTCCGCTATCCGATCTTTTGGCACCACTACCAACAATTGTTTTATTTTACCATCCGTGCTTTCCCACTTTCGTTTTAAACAACCATTTTCTATGTGGAGGCTATCCCATTGAGCCCAATATGCTTTTACAATGGGAGTTTTGTCAGCTATCTCACTCCATGTGGGCCGGTGTTCCTTTTCCTTATGTTTCATGATGAATGATAGGTCAGCATCCCGTAATTGCTCCTTCTTGATCATTTCACCAGTCCATTGCTCCTAAGGTAACGCTTGCATGAGTCGAATATCGACGATGTTTTCCTTGACCTCCACATGCCCACAATTCTTGCATTCCGCGGGACATGGTCTTCTTAATAACGTGTCGGCATTTCCATGTGCGCTTTCCTTTCGATGTTCAATATTGGCTTCATCTGTCAAGCTGTCACCGCCTCTTTCTACTCTCGAAACTTGGATGGACGTTATGGGGCAATCGGTTGTGGGAGTCAGCTTTTGCTCCTTCAAGCTGTCTCTTTTTAATGACTCCAATGTCATCCGACCCTCCTTCCTGGATTCTACCTGCTCCTCGTTTGGTCTACGCTTCATAGGAGATGGCGACCTTGCTCGTTTCTTCTTAATCTCCCAACAGTCCCGTGAGATGTGACCCATTCTATCACATACCCAGCATCTAATCCTGCTACTTCCATCTCTGAATCTTGGCGTAGCCCGCGCAGTGTCTATTCTGGAATCAATCTCCACTCGGCGAATTTTCATTGCTGGTTTGATGATGGTTTGCGCAGTTTCGTTTGTTAACGCACAAGCGATGGTTTCCGTGAAAGTTGCCTTAGGTGACAACATCACCGCTCTGCGCGTCTCAGGATCTCGAATACCGTCAATGAATGCATCTATTTTAATTCGCTCCATGTAATCGGCCGACATATTTGAATGTGCTAAATGTGCGAGCCGCTCAATTGCCGATGAAAATTCCTGTAGCGATTCTCCTCCTCTTTGGTATCGACCCTTCAATTCCATGCGATAGATTTCTCGTTTGTGGTCACTTCCGTATTTTCGATCTAACGCCTTCATGATTCCCATGTAAACGTTCCGTTCCTGCTCGGGAATGATTTGTAGTGTTTCTGCCGCTTCGCTTTTAAGAGCCACAATTAATGCTGCAACACATTGTTCTTCAGTCCACTGATTTTGCTTAATCGCAGTTTCGAATTGGAACTTAAAAATACTGAAGGATGTTGTTCCATCAAATGTTGGTGGTTTTATCTTAACTGCATTAACTGTCTGGATCACTTGACCTGTTGTTCCATTTGACTTGACATCTTGGAGCTCCTTCTCGAGACGTTTAACTTCCATTTGTAGATCTTGTTTAACATTTTGAATTTCTGCGTGTACTTCCGTTTGCAGTTTTTCCACTTTACCATGTAGTGTAGAAGATAACTCCAGAAACCTCTTGTCTATTTTCTTTTGGCCAACTTCGATTTGGTTTTTAATGTCCGCCCCTTGTTGCTCCATCTGCTGTTTCATTTCCTGGTTCGATTGTTTAATGTCCGCTCCTTGTTGCTCCATCTGCTGTTTCATTTGATGTTTAAAGTCCGCTCCTTGTTGCTCCACTTGTAACGTCTGTTGTTTCATATCCTGGTTCGATTGTTTAATGTCCGCCCCTTGTTGCTTCAACTGTTGTCCCATCATATTCATAGCAGCCATCAACTGCGAAAAATCGAAACTTCCAGATGGGTTTTGCGTTGTTTCGACCACCGTTTGTACGTCCTTTTGTTTCTTATCCATACTGATCTCATCCGTTTTTTCCTCCTCGAAATCAAACACGTCTGGATCTAAACCTTCCTTCTCCATGGCCTCACGTAGTCGCTCCACCAAACTAGCTTTTGTGCCTTCACTGGTCAAACCTCGCCGTGTCAGTTGCTCCTTTAATTGCGCAAGCTTTAATCCGTAGAGAATCATTTTCCTTATTATTCACAATCCCACCGCTGTCACCAATTGTTACGATTTTGCCTTGTCAATCAAGGTTCGAATCACTGGATTGTGAATAAATACACTGCTTCAAATTTTAACTCACACAATTTATTTACACAACACAATTTATTATACAACACGAAATTCACAATTAATTATTACACTTATAACACACTTTTTAATTATCACTTTAATAATCGCTTTAATAATCACTTTAATAATCTTTCTATTTAACCTTCACTGTATCACGTTTAAAATAATACTCAGCATTCCACGTCAACGCGTGCCTTTATATACCAAAATATTTCTTTCTAGAATAATCCTAAATGCGCAGCAAATATGTTAGTATAGAACTGACGCCTAAATGTTGTTTATAAATTATAAATGTAATTGAATAATTAATGAAATTAACTTATTCTATTCTATTCTAGGTGTCACCGTAACATTATTTATTACTTTTTCACAGGACACAAAATACAACACTAATTGTTAAAAGACAAATATGCATTGAATATTTTTTAATTTGTGACAAGCAGAAAAATAACAACAACAACCAATTTTGCAAATGCGGTTTACTTCATTGTATTTCTCATAAAGAAAAAGTTAAAAGTTTGATAACATTTTTCATAAGGAAATCACCAACCTAACAAAAAAAAAATTTTTTTCTCAAATTTTTTTTCATACTTTTCTGTAAGGAAAAAGTTAAAGGAATTTCATTGGGGATGCTATGTAAGAACAAGGAAGTTAAAATACTGAGGAATAGGTGGAAATATTTTACCCATATAACATTTGCTATTTCATCTGTCACAAGCCAGAATAGGATGGTTATATAAAAAATCCATATGGTTTACTCATATTTCGCTATAAGTGCCCGTCAAACCAGTTTGTGTTGTTGTATGAAGTGACGTGTTAATTTTGCGCTTTAAAATTATAAATTATAAATTTTTAAAATTATCAATTATAATTCTTCAAAATAATACAAACTTTATGAAATAGTTATATGTTTATATAGTGGTGTATTATGTGATAACAAAAAATACAGACTTTTGTACAAAATGAAGTGTATCGTGAAAAAATGCGAAAATACGCCTAATAAATTTCAAGAAGGAATATCTTACCAACAGCAAGTTTACCAAGTGTTTATATAAAATAAAATGTAAATTATGTTAAGAAGCTAATGATTTGTGATACATTTATCCTTAATTTAAGTTATAAATCAGAAAAAATTAAGAAAACAATTTTAGTTGTTGGCGTGGGGCGCTTATAGATTTTTGTTGTTGTTGTAATCCCGTTAATTTAGATGCTTTCTCTTTTACCCTCCGAATTTGTGACACTTGACAGTTGCTTAGGCTCATTCTGTACATTTAACTTCTTTGTGTAAGAAATAAAACTTCTAGCCGAAAAAGATAAGGGAAAGGAACGTTCGACGACGTTCGATGAATTTTGTGATCACAATTTTTGGTTATTCGGGGTGTCTCATTAAAGAGACGAAATTTTGCTTGACGGAAAGAAAATGGTGTAGCGTGTCGTTAACTAAACGTCACTTAACTATATTAGCAATTTTAATTACATTTTTTTTGTTTTTGTTGTTTAATCAAAGTTGTGTGTTGTTCAAATAAAAATCATGAAAAACTTGAGATTGGGCCTATTTTTAATATTTATATCCAGTTTATTAATAATATACTCTGTAAATTGTGATGAACTCAAAGAAGATCCTGCTCCATTAAAATCAAGGATGTCATCAGTAGTTATTTTAAACGAAAGTAATTGGCGTAAGATTTTGCGAAAGGAATGGATGGTTGAATTGTAAGTAGTTCTTCCAAAGATTAAGATTAACTCCATTAGTGATTAAGGAGCACATTGTCCAATTTTATAAGCCTGCGGTATGAAATCGGCGAATGAAAATTAAATCATGATTTTATTAATGAAGGAAATCTATTTCTTCAAGGAAAATATAGGCATCATTTCAACAAATTTTTTAACGTTATTCGGCCTCATATAACACTTCGTAGATCAATTTATTTTCCATTATGAATGTTGCGTTCCCCTTTTCCGAAACATCTAGATCTTAATTTTATATTGTTTAACTCAGCTTACCGTTTTGGACATCCCCAAGTATAACAAAATTCGACTTTTTTATCATTTTTCGAAGAAAAAACATTTAGTTTCGACTTCGACTTATACATGTCTCCATGACAGAGTTAACCTAGGTTAGCACAGGTTTACGTGCATGTACCATGTTTCCATGATGCGAAAAGGTTTAAAATCTTAACTATTATATGTAGTCAGAATAGGAAAGCATCTCCTAATGGCTGGACCATTTTCGGACCAATCTAGACCTAGGTTAACTCGGGTTTACGTGCATGGAAACACAGATTAAGGTTGGGTTTTGTTAAATCTGTTTTAACTCAACAAAACTAGTACGGTTGGGTTAGGTTCTATCTGTCAACGTTTTTCACGTGTAGTTTAAAATGACGCTCATTGTAAACTATTAAAATACAGATTTTGAATAAAAATATTTTAAAATTAACCTTGAAAATGAGTAAACTTTCGAAATAAATATTACAATAGCTGTCAACTCGGTTCCATGGAAACAGTACGAGTTAACACCAACAAATTTTAAACTACGAAACCTACAACTGTTTTAACTCTGTTCATGGAAACATGAGCTGTGTTGCTTTCAAAAGGTTACCACAACAATTGCATTGTATTAAAGCCGATTGTTTTAGAATGTTAAGAAAAAAATTTTAAGTATTAGAGGAAATAAAATCATTTTATGGTTATGGTATTTACCGCAAGGCGCTATTTTTTCTATTTTTCTCGAAAAATTTATCTTGTAGGCTAATTTAGCATTTGTTGTTTGGTGTTTACCGCGAGGCGTTATTTTTACTATTTTTCTCGAAAAATTTATCTTGTAGACTAATTTAGCATTTGTTATTTGATAGCAAAATACCGAATTTAATTGTTCTATTTCATATAATAAAAAAAATAATAAAATAAATATTAATAAAATGAACCAACACAGAAAAATTAAAACGCATTAAAAAATTAAAGCCAAAATTTGTTGCTTTCACATTTCTTAGCTAAGCTAAGCGGATTTGCGAAAGCAACACTACTATGAGCTGTGTTGCTTTCTAAAGATTACAACAACAATTACATTGTATTCAAGCCGATTGTCTTAAGTATTAGTAAAAAATGTGAAAGCAACAACTTTTGGATTTAATTTTTTAATGCGTTTTAATTTTTCTGTGTTGGTTCATTTTCTTAATATTTATTTTATTTTTTTTTATTTTAAGAAATAGAATAAATTAAATTCGGTATTTTGCTATCAAATAACAAATGCTAAATTATTATTATATAAAAAATTTTCGAGAAAAATAGAAAAAATAACGCCTTGCGGTAAACACCACAACCATAAAATGATTTTATTTCCCCTAATCCTAAAAATTTTTTTCTTAACATTCTAAAACAATCGGCTTGAATACAATACAATTGTTGTTGTAATCTTTTGAAAGCAACACAGCTTTAGAATGTTAAGAAAAAAAATTTTTGGATTAGGGGAAATAAAATCATTTTATGGTTATGGTGTTTACCGCAAAGCGTTATTTTTTCTATTTTTCTGGAAAATTTATCTTGTAGAATAATTTAGCATTTGTTATTTGATAGCAAAATACCGAATTTAATTTATTCTATTTCTTAAAATAAAAAAAAATAAATAAATATTAAGAAAATGAACCAACACAGAAAAATTAAAACTCATTAAAAAATTAAATCCAAAAGTTGTTGCTTTCACATTTCTTAGCTAAGCGAAGCGGATTAGCGAAAGCAACACTACTATGGTAATGGAAACAACGCGGATTAAGATTGAGTTTCGTTAAATCTGTTTTAACTCAACGAAACTAGTACGTACCATGTTTCCATGAACCGAGTTAAAACAGGTTTATGTTGTGTTAACTCGTACCGTTTCCATGAAACCGAGCTAAGATGACAGCTATGTTAATATTTATTTCGATAGTTTCCACATTTTCAAGGTTAATTTTAAAATATTTTTATTCAAAATCTGTATTTTAATAGTTTACATTGAGCATCGTTTTAAAATACACGTAAAAAAGTTGACAGATAGAACCTAACCCAACTGACCCTGCATCCCCAATGAAATTCCTTTAAATTTATCCTTACAGAAAAGTATGAAAAAATTTTGAGAAAAAAAATTTTTTTTTTTGTTAGGTTGGTGATTTCCTTATGAAAAATGTTATCAAACTTTTAATTTTTTCCTTATGAGAAATACAATGAAGTAAACCGCATTTGCAAAATTGGTTGTTGTTGTTGTTTTTCTGCTTGTCACAAATTAAAAAATATTCAATGCATATTTGTCTTTTAACAATTAGTGTTGTATTTTGTGTCCTGTGAAAAAGTAATAATTAATATATAATATCCCTTTATCAACCAAGAAAACAAAAAAATTGACTCAGTTTTAGACCAACCCACACAAATGTGAGTAAAAAACCCTAGTATGTAATGGCGTTGTTGATAAAAAAATTTCGCTTTATTTAAAGTAACACCAACACAATTATGTGTATAGATATAGTGTTTTTTTTTCGAACGAAAATAAGTTAAAAAGGAATTCACAAATGTGTAAGTTGGTTCAAAAAACATACAAAACTAAATTTTTAGCATGGTACTTTTGCCCTACCCGCACAATTGTGTTAGTAAATCACTAAAAGGATATAATAATATAAAATAACAGGTAAACAAAAAATAATTTTGTAAAATGAAGTTAGCTTTACTTTGACTTTTCCCTATTCATTGGGTATGCTCTTCATAAGGAAAAAGTTAAAGGAAAAATTATTTTGCATTGGGGATGCAGTGTGAACTAGTTTCGTTGAGTTAAAACAGATTTAACGAAACTTAACCTTAATCTGCGTTTCCATGCACGTCAACCCGAGTTAACCTAGGTTAAATCTATCATATTATTGTATTACGCATGGACCGAGTTAAGGTTTTCGTTGAGTTTCGTCGAGTTATTAAAATGGCGAGCTAATCTATCGTTTCCATGCTAAATTTGTTTTGACAGTTCAGGCAGTATTATGTTTTTGTCAGTCTTTATATTTTAATCTGTTTCGTTAATACCCGTGTTTATTTCAACTATATTTTTTCTTTATAATAATACTATATATGTACATATATATTTTCTGAATACTATAATTTTTCTTTTAACAGATAGAATCTCATTTAACCCAACTACTTTCGTCGAGTTAACGACGATTAAGAAATTTAACGAAAACTCTAAATCCGACTCGTTTCCATGATGAGATAATCCTTGTTAACTCTGTCATGGAAACACCATAATGGTAACGGTTGGGTTAGGATCTATCTGTCAACGTTTTTCACGTGTATTTTAAAATGACGCTCGTAAACTATTAAAATCCCAAGTATTTTTATTTCCGAAATTTTCGGCATTTTTCTGACATTTTGATACAATCATCACCGACTTTTGTCATCAAAAATGTCCGAAATATTTAAATCTTTGCTATGAATGTTGTCGCGAAAAGTCGGACAAATGATGAATATCCCTTTTGTGATTTACTAACACAATTGTGCGGGTACGGCAAAAATACCATGTCAAAAATTTAGGTTTGTATGTTTATTGAACCAACTTACACATTTGTGAATTCCTTTTTAACTTATTTTCGTCCGAAAAAACACTATATAAACACACAATTGTGTTGGTTGTACTTTAAATCAAGCGAAATTTTTATCAACAACGCCATTACAGACTATGGTTTGTTACTCACACATTTGTGTGGGTTGGACTAAAATTGAGCCAATTTTTTTGTTTCCTTGGTTGAAAAAGGGATATAAATAAACAAAAACTTGTGCATGTGTGAGTGCGCACGTCCTTTCAAAGGGTGGGGCTTATGTGGATTAATATTATGACGCGATTATATTTTTAAAGAAATAAAACAACGATATTTTAAATTAATATTCAAGATTTTTATTCGAAATATGTATACATATTTATTTTATTAAATCACCTGTCTTATCCTAGGTGGCCATATTCTAAAACTTCTTTCAAAAATCATTTAACAATCCCATTTCAATCTAACATCGAATTCCAACATAATCGGTTAAGAACTTCTTCCAAAAACCGTTAATAAATCTCTGTTTCATACAACAAACAAAATCCTATCATAATTGATTAAGAATTGAACGAGTTCCGGTCCAGGTGGCTATATTCTAGTACTTCTTCCAAAAATCATTTAATCCCATTTCCATCCAACATACCCAATGCCATCATAATCGGTTAAGAATTGAACGATTTCCGTCCCAGGTGGTCATATTCCAGTACTTCTTCCAAAAATCATTTAATCTCATTTCCATCCAACATACCCAATCCCATCATAATCGGTTTAAAATTGAACAAGTTCCGCCCCAGCTGACCATATTCTAGAACTTCTTTCAAAAATCATTTAATAATCCCATTTCCATCCAACATACCCAATCCAATCATAATCAGTTAAGAATTTAACGAGTTCCGTCTCAGATGGCTATAATCCAGAACTTCTTCCAAAAATCATTTAATAATCCCATTTGAATCCAGCATACCCAATCCCATCATAATCGGTTAAGAATTGAACGAGTTCCGCCCCAGATGATCATATTCCAGAATTTCTTCCAAAAATCATTTAAGAATCCCATTTCAATTCAACATACCCAATCCCATCATAATCGGTTAAGAATTGATCGAGTTCCGTCCCAGGTGGCCATATTCCAGAACTTCTTTCATAAATAATTTAAGAATTCCATCTCAATTCAACATACCCAATCCCATCAAAATCGGTTAAGAATTGATCTAGTTCCGTTCCAGGTGGCCTAATTCCAGAACTTCCAGAATTCATTTAAGAATCCCATGATCGAGTTCCGTTCCAGGTGGGCATAATACAGAAATTCATTCAATAATAATTTAAGAATCCTATTTCCATCCAAAACATCCAATTCCAACATAATCAGCTAAGAAATGCCTGAGTTCCTTCCCAGATGGCCATATTCCAGAACTTCTTCCAAAAAATTTATGAATCTTATTTCCATCCAACAAACAAAATCTCTTTATAATCGGTTAAGAGATAAATAAGTTCTATCCTAGGGGGCCATTTCCCTGAACAAGTTCAAAATCCTTAATCGATTAAATTTAAAAACATACGGATTTAAGGGACTCCCCAATTAGTCCGTTAAATCGAGGTTTTCCTATAGTTGAAAAATTAAATAACGGCTGTAAACATATTTCTTTAGCGACAACCAAATTTATTACAACGATCTCACTCTGATATTTAATAAAATAAAAAGAAAAATAAAACGTTTTTTTAGTCGCAACTCGAGCGTCATATTGGATGGATAGCTGTACCAATGTGAAAGTCGCTGACCGATCGTGATCTGAAAGAAAACTATTGTAAATGTGGTCTCTTAATCAACTTCGATAAGAAATCGACTATACATATTTATGTCGATTTTCATTGAAGAAAACATAGTACCCTATGGTACTCCATCTGCTGTCAAAATGTTTCATTGAAAAAAAATATTACCACGAGGGTAATATTTTGTTACTCCCGGGGTAATTTTCTATACTCTAGGTTTTTTGGTGGAGTATACGATTTTGTTGTTGTTATAAATCTATTCGCCAATTTTTTTCTGTCATTTGTCAAAATATGCGGCGCGTTGGTAATTTAATTAGTGAAATTATATAAATCAAATATAAATAATAAAGTAAAAATTAGAGAGTAGTAGAGTAGTACATTTTTGTTCCATTGAAACAAAATGGGAGTAAAAAATGAGGGTAACATTTTGGGAGTGAGAAAAAATCAATGAAAATCGGCATTAGTTTTATAAAGGATGATATAAGTAACCAACCAATAAAAATAAAAATGCATTTACATATGGATATTTTGCATAGATCAACAATCCAATACACACACGAAATATGGATAAGTATGCTATAAATGATATCCTTGAAAAAGCTTAAATGATTCAAAACGATCAAATCAACATAATTTAATTCTCTTACGTCAATTTAACAAAAATTTTGCGTACACACATTTGTTTAAATGTAGTGGTACGATATAATTTTTATTTTCTGTTTCTAATTTTTTATGTGAATATGTTTTTCATTTATGAAAAAAATCATCTTGTATGCCGAGAACAACAACCTCCTAAACTACAGGCCGCTTACACCAAATGATGATGACACGCTATGTCGACGTTTTTGTTGCTTTCTCTAGTTGTTTTGTTAGTGTAAATATTTAACTTTATTATTGCGCAGTCTCGGTTTAGACATAAATTGACGTCATGTGCGAAAAATGAGAGTAGTAAGAGGCCTGTAGTTTAGGAGGCATTGCCGAGAAGCAAAAGCACACAAACCAATCTCTCATACATCGTTTATACATTGAACCTATTTGCATGTGTTCAAATTGTGTTTTCGTTTCTTGTTTTTTTTTTTCATAAAGTACCGTATTTTGATTTTGTATTGCGTACAGTAAAAACCGAGTTACACATTTTCTTTATGTTCACATATAACTAGAAATTATAATTTCGATGAAATATGTATGTTTACTGTATAATGTGATTTTACTTTATATGTAGTGGTATGGTATCGTATAGTACGTAAAAATACGACGATTTGTTTTCCTGTTATTTCTATTCATAAATTTAAAAAATCATTTTGTATACTAACACAGTCATCACAAAATAAAAGAGGAGCGACATATATAATATGGTATTATATTTTCCTTCTCTAATCGGGCCAGATTTGAGTTGGATATAATTTCATAGATTGAATGTTTGGTGGTGGAAGATGTATGTATATCTGTCTTTATCTGTGCTTGGAATATTGAATAAAAATATTTTAAAATTAACCTTGAAAATGAGTAAACTATCGAAATAAATATTAACATAGCTGTCAACTTAATTCGGTTCCATGGAAACGGTACGAGTTAACACCAACAAACTTTCAACTCAACGAAACCTAAACCTGTTTTAACTCGGTTCATGGAAACATGGTATTGGCATAGAAAAATAAATTTACCAAGTTAAACTTATTTTTCTATGGTATTAGTTTTGCCTTCTACTTAGAATAAGATGCTGTATGAAAAATGTCACGATTATTCGAAACTGGACGAAACTCAATCCGCGGTTCCATACTTTGATTCTTTCGTCGTGATTCTTTCCTTGTTGTCTTCCCCTTCACCAACAAACTGTTTTTAGTTTGTAGGAGAAGGCAACGAGGAAATAATCATAGTGTGGAAACGCGGATTCAAATAAAATTGTGCTTATGCATTTGTGTAAATTAACATTGGGGAGAATAACACCGCATACCCAATGCAAAAAAATTTTCCTTATGACTTTTTCCTTTTACTTTTTCCTAATGAAGAGCATACCCAATAGAAACTTAAGGAAAGAATAAAATTCGAACTGAACCACACTTCATTATTATTTATTTGTTTGCAAAATTTTGACTTATTAATTTTTAACCTCCAAATTTTTCCGAAAATTAATTATTAAAACACCAACTACATTAAAACTCAAATAGGTACATCATATTTAAATATAATTTTACAAAATTATATTACACAACAAAAAGGTGTTAGTTAGAATTTTATATTTTAGGTATCAAAAGATATTGATTTTGATGTCGTTTTGTTTGCATCATAAAGGTGCATTCCTAAACACAGTAATTATATAACGCTTCCGTGATGAAAATCCCGACGGTATCACTATTTGAGTGGTATTCATTCTCCTAAATAATGCTTCAGTTTCACCAAATTAAAGTTGATAAATCTCCTGATTTTCACAACGCTCAAGAAACCAAGTACCCAAGTATCGCTACTTCCCACTTATTTCGATTTTTATGGAACAATTGTTGGAACTAAGTTCCACGGTCCAGTTCCATTTTATTACAAGTTTTACTATGAACTTTGGAACAAAAACGCGTAACTAGAACTGGATATTATGCGACAAAGAACTGGATATTATGCGAGTTCCATGTCTTCCATGAAATATCTCAAAAATGTAACAAAAGTTGGAACTGTCAAAATGAGTTCCATTTTGTTACACTTGGGTACTGAGCTCTATTTTATTTGTACTGTGTTTATCTGTATTATTGAATCACTATACACACATGAAGTTACTCTCTAAAAACTTCAAAATATTTAACTATTATCTTGTTTCCATGCAGAGTTGAAAGCGGCTTGAATTGGAGTTAGCGTTCATGGAAACAGAGTATAGTTGATTTTTCGTTAAATTATTTTGAACTCGTCGAAACAAATAGGATTGAGTAGAGTTAAAATTTAAAATAGCGGCAATGAAAAATTTTCATTTTTAATGTCAAGGGAATTTATATTAGAAACGTTGAGCCACAAATATTTATATATTTAAAACAAAAAAGTATTTTAAAATATTTTTCAGGGCATATACCTAGAGTATTAGTATACGTAGAGTATTATTAGGCATAAATTAAATTAACTTTATCAAGCGGTTATCAAAATTTCAACTCAATCTAACTCTACTCCATGGAAACGATCAACGTCATTTTGGAATTAACGAAAACCTAATTTCAACTCAACCTAACTCTAACCTTGTTCATGGAAACATGGTATATTTATAGATATTGTAAAATTTCATAAAGAAAAGTTTTTTGCATTGGGTATGCGGTGTAATACGCAGATTTCTTGATACAACACAGTATACATATATGCACCAATACTAAAGTATTGATTCTTCGACCTTTTCCTAATATTTCGAAGGCAAATACTATAGCTCAATTTTGAGTTTCGTCTTGTTATACTTGGGTCTGTAGTAAAGCTGAGCAAAATGTAGGATATTGTGCAAGATACACCATTCACATTTATAGCTTAGTTTATGGTGATTAAAAATAACTATGTAAGCATTTATATGCTTTTAGTCCCGTTGCACACCTGTTAAAATTTTGACTTTGATCTACGTTTTCTTTTGAGTTTTGAGCTACGTTTTCATTTCACAGCAGTGGAAATACTAAGTGTGCTGTTTCGTCGCGCCGAAAAGATAAATTTTGTTCATATTTTGCCGTGCCGAAAATTCGGCGAAGAAGTTCTTTCTGATTGGTTGAATGTGTCACGTGATGTTCGGCGCAGAAAAATCGTCGGATATGGATATCCACCTTAAAGCTTCGGCACTTGGAGCGGAAGGTACTGGGCTCGAATCCCAGCAGAGGCAGGATGCAAAAATTGTCTTCATCGATTACGATCGGTGAAGTTTATGTTTATTAACTAAGACCCTCTGTTGGAGTGTAAAACTCAGCGCCGATCCACCGTCCATGTCAATGTACAGGTTCACATGGAGCTTGCAATGTGCAGATGGTACACTGTAGTTGTGTGTGTAAGTGGGGTGGGTGTGTGTGAATAAAAAGGAGGGTATTAAACCTTAAACGGACATTAAATCCATTGGATAATTAATACTTTCTTTAAAAAATAAAAAAAATATACACCACGCACAAATCTCTACCAAAATTGAAAACCGCGTGTGTGCATTTTACACAATTCGAGAAATGAATGTTTCAAAATTTAATCTGTATTTTGAAAAAAGTGTAATGACGTTTGGAACTTGTTACACTTTTATTTGAAGTATTTAATAGTATTACTAGCATACATCGTGATATGATAATACCAATGTAAACTTAATATTATTTTAGTAAATTATGTACATTTTTTGCATTTAAGCGGTTTTACAATTTTACACTTCTGTAATAAAAGGCGCTTATGTTATTTAAGTCATTTTTTCATTTTTATTTATTGTAAAATCCAGTTCTTATAGTAGGTATTCCAAGTTATTTTTAAGAATTCATTTCTACTATTCTCAACATTTTTAGTGAAATTAGAAATAAACAATATAAATAAAAAATAATCAAAATTCTAATTATCAAAATGTAACAGCAATTCTCCAAAATTATTCAGAATCAATATCACTCAGCTTTATTTTCTACACCTTCCAAATCAGGAACTATATCCGGTAAATTTTGTCCATCGTTTAATTGCAAATAAAAATTGTGATAAACCGGGTTTATTAGTGGAAGCTTGAAAGCTGATTTGTAAGATCTCTCTTTTTTAAGTGGTTTATGGGTAAATCACCTTCATAACATTTTGGCACTTCTGCAATTGATAATTTATTAATTCCCCGGCTGCAATATTTAGACTTGAAATGGCTCATCTTCTTGAAGAGTGTTTTTGAACTGAATTTATCCAAATTCTGGAGTAAATCGTAACCATTTAACCTTAGCCCATTCAAATCTAGCCCCATTCGTGTCTTTATTACGCTACATACATTTTTGTTTGACGGTTAACGAACAATCAAAGATATCCCCTTGCTCGATCTCTGTTACCTTGAACCGATTTATTGAACGTATAATTTGAAACCATTCACTTGGGTTATGTACTATATTTGCAAGTTAGTGCGTTTCTTTTTCCGCTCAATTATAGAATGGTCTACAACTCACTGCATGTTAATATGACCGGGCTCAAGGAATTTGTGGTCCATTATTTTAATGTTGTGAGCAGCTATCACTATAGAAAATCAAATGATCAACTACAGAGGGCTCTTCTAAGTAGTGTTTATACAGGAAAGATGCTATTTCGTTGCCTCTTGTTTATCTATACATGTAACAATCAGCATCATTCGTCACACAATCATGGACCGTTATGTTAAACATCCATAACTGGCGTTTATAGAAAGAGATATTCGAAGTAAGTAGTGGTTTTGTGAGGCATTGCTGAAGGTCAAATGTAAACATATTGACATTCCCCTTGGCTTTCGCGTACTCCTTATCTGCCGCTTTCTGCTGGTATCCCAAATCAGCCGCTTTATGGTGCTTCATTTGCAGGTCTCTGGTTACTGCTTTTTCCTGTTCTGTGCCCACCATATCGATTTTTATTTTAAATTTGGAGCATGTGTCTTTTTGGCTGCTTAAATTTTATACCCATTCCTGAAAATCAATCATAATTAATTGATTGATTGAAGTGTATAACCAAGCCTAAGCCTGTGTTCTGGATGACGCATAACAGTAGGAACGGATTTAGATAGGTTATTTATTAGTAGCAAAGAATCAACCCGGTTACAGACACCTAGATGGTCGATGAATTAGTAACGTGTTAGTAAAAAACTATAATAAGACGGTTAACACAAGACAATCACAATTTCTAATCTACTTGAGGAAGGATAAAGGTTATATAGGTTCAACGGATAATGATGGTATTTGTCATCAATAATTGCATCTTTAAATCAGCAACCTAGGAAAATTAGTGATATTTCTATTAATAATCTGAAAAATTTCCTGAAATTAAAATTGTTAACACTGTACCTAGGTAAAATGAACTATTCTACTACATATTCGACAATTAAATTACAAAGAAATATTGTTCGTACACATCTGCACATTCTCTGAAATTTAATAATGAATTAATATTTTCCTGCTACATGTCCTACCTAAATGGAAAAATGTCAATAATAGCAAAAAATCATATATATTAGCTGTTCAGGCAAAGACTTATTTATCCCAAGAGTATTTATTCCTCGAAGCTTACAAAATAATAAACTTACAAATAATAAAAATGTAGTATAAGTAAAATGGTATAGCTAGAACTACAAATATAAAATTATAATTAAATCAGCTGATGATAAGTAACTACCCTATTAACAAATTACAATTAAACCATACAGAAATGTAGCAACATTAAAAAAAAAAAAAAACGAAGATAAAATGATAGTAGATGCCATTACAAGTTTCAATGATATTGCGTAAAGAAACCCGTTAGGTTGCATATATAAAGCCGAAAACCAAAAAGAACAATTGTTCTTCTAGTCAGTGATCAATTAGAAACATGAAGTGAAAATAAAAGTGAGAGAAAAAAATAAAATAAGTGTAATATAACCAAATAAAAGATTTACTACGCAAGTAACTGGATATAGGATTTTAGCAATTTGGATTAAAAACTGCCTGAGGAACTAATTTGGATTACGAGAGATACCGAAACGATATTGTCGACCACTCTTTAAAACCCAGACAACGACGAAACATAGTATTCCCAAGCGGTCACCCATATGTGTTAAAACAATGAAGAAAAAAAAAATTAAAAATAAAAAACAAAAAATAAAATATTGTTACAATTAAAGTGCTTGTGATAATTAAAAAGTGTGTTATAATTGTAATAATTAATTGTTAATTTTGTGTTGTATAATTATTGTGTTGTGTAAATAAATTTGTGTGAGTTCAAATTTGAAGCAGTTGTATTTATTCACAATCCAGTGATTCGAACCTTGAGTGACAAGGCAAAATCGTAACAATATAAAAAATAAAAAATAAAATAAAATAAAAAGTAAAAAAGAATTTAAAAAAGTAAAAAATAAAAAATAAAAACAAAAAAAATGAACACTTACACTACCGCTCAAAAGTGTTAAGCCACTGTCAAGAACAGCATAAAACATATAAAAACTCAATAAAAATATGAAAATATGTACTTTTTAGATACATACACACATTTATTAATGGCAATATACTAAATAAATGTCAAAATTAAAATAATTTAAATTTTACTTTAATTTATGTGACCTCCCATTGATTGAACAATCGCAGCGCTCAGTCGAGGCATTCTCGCAATAAATTTTGCCAGAGTTTCTGGCGTTATTGTGTTCCAAATTGATTGAAGTTTGTTCCACATAACAGTAGCTCATGTTGGAGCTGATTGCTGTCTTCCCGGTCAAATTCTTCCAATAGTAACTCAATAGGGAAGTCAATCCTCTGGGGAGGCTATTCCATAATTTTAATTGTTCCTTCATCCTCTAAATGGTGAAAATAGCCTTTATATAATTTACATGAATGTTTTGGATCATTATCTTTCTCTCTCTCTCTAGCTTCACATCCCATGAAGGGATTTTGCCGCCCGCACTATGGTCCTCCAGCCGTCTCGGTCCATCGCTCTCGTCCTCCAGTTTCGACATCCTAGTGCATGTAGATCTTGTTCGACGTCGTCACGCCAGCGCAGCCGGGGTCTTCCTCTACGACGCACACCGGCTGGTTGTTGATGGAACACTTTATTGGTCATCCGTTGTTGTGGGGACCTTGTAACGTGGCCGAGCCATCTAACTCGATTGGATTTGATGAATCCGATAATATCGCAACCTCCCAAGAATTTGCTTTATCTCGTGATTCATGCGAATCCGATATTCATTGTTCACGACTTTAATTGGACCAAAGATTGAACGAATGACCTTCCTTTCGAAAGTTGATAACAATCTACAATCGTTAGTGATCATGGTCCAGCTCTCGCTTCTGAAAGCCAGTACAGGTCTTATGAGTGCTTTATAAAGTGCGAGCTTGCACGGCTGCGATAGATGTCTAGATCGCAATAATTTTTATTGGGCGTAGAAAACTCGATGTGCGGCAGCGATTCGGGCTTTTATATCTGCCTGCATGTCATTTGATGATGTTATAACTGACCCGAGGTATTTGAAGTTTTCAACGCGATCAAAGTTATTGTCGCCAATTCCGAGATTTATCATGGAGATGTTCCTGGGTGTTGATACAAATTTGGTTTTGCTACTGTTCACCTTCAAACCAAGTCTTCTTGCGCAGCGATCGAGCGGCACGAAACTGTCTTTGATATCTCTAGGTCTTCGGCCAAGAAGAACGATATCATCTGCATATCCAAGAATTTGGCCTGATTTATTAAATATACAGCGCGAAGTTTCGATGTTGCTTTTCCTCACTACGTACTCAAGCGCCAAATTGAACAGCACAGGCGCGAGTGCATCTCCCATCGAACACCAGATGTTATTTCAAAGGAGTCTGACACAGTTCCTTCGATTACAATTCTACATACAGACCCAGACGTTGTTAATTTGCACAGAGAAACAGGTTTCTCTGGAATACCTAGGCATATGAGCGCGGCCCAAAGGTTATCGTGGTTTATACTGTCATATGCCTGACGGAAGTCTATATATAATTGATGTATGGTTATGTTGTACTCCCAACATTTTTCCAAGATCATCCTCATGGTGAAACACTGGTCAGTAGTCGATCGGTTGGGACGAAAACCACACTGATAGTCGCCAATGATGTTTTCGGCGAAAGAGATGAGTCTGGCAAGTACAGCATTAGCCAACACTTTGTAAGCAGTGTTCAATAGAGCTATACCACGATAGTTTTCACATTTAAGACGGTCATCTTTTTTATGCAACGGACAATGCGCGGTCTTCCAACTCTCCGGCAACTCTTCTTGGTCCCAAATACAAGCGACAAGATCGTATAGACTTGTTGCAAGAGTAGCGCCTCCATGTTTGATTAATTCTGCGGGATTCCATCGAGACCGGGTGCCTTGCCGTTTTTCAATCGACTAATAGCTGCGTCTACTTCCTCTGCTGTGGGACATTCGACGAAAACCTCATCACCTGGAGGAGCTATTGCTCTAATGGGGGTCACATCGTCATTCCGATTTAGTAGATTTTGAAAGTATGTTTATGGCTGTACTTCTTGGGTGGAAATCTTTAGTGAGATTCCTGGCATTAGCAAAACAGTCCCTTGAATTTCCTACTTCCGCTTGGAAGCTGATGTTTTCGATGCATAATCTCATATGTTCGCGTTTCTTTTGACGAAGATATTTAGTCGTGGCTTTCCTGACGCGGAGATATTCTGCATATGTGCTTCTAGTGTTGCGAACCAACCATTTTTCACGAAGCTTTTGTTTATTTGCGACGATCAGGCGACATTGATCATCGAACCAATCATTGCGGGGTCTCGGAGGTCTTCTTCCGATAGTGTTTTGTGCCGCGGTGGTAATGGCTGACTGTATTGTGTGCCACTGCTCCTGGATGTTAGAAGGAGCTTCTTCGTTGTTGCTGGGCCGCTCTAGATAGTTAGTGACAGCTGATTGGTAACTCTGCAGTGATGTTTGGTCTTTTAGAGCATCAACATTCCATTGAGCGGTTTTTTGTGCTTGTCTGTTGAACGTAGATGACAGTTTGCACTTATATTTAAATACGACAAGCATATGATCGCTGTCCATGTCTGCACCCCTGTAGGATCTAACGTTAGATATACTGGTCGAGTGTCTCTTAGACACCATGGCGTGATCAATTTGGTTTTGCGTTCTTCCATCATTCGATCTCCACGTTACTTTGTGGATTCTCTTATGTGGGAAAAACGTACTTGATACAACTAAGTTGTACATTAATGCCAGGTCGGTGACGCGTTGGCCGTTGTTATTACTAGTTAGATGCAGACTGTTAGGACCGATGTGCGATGTATTTTCTGCACTCCTACCGATTTTTACATTAAAGTCGCCCACGATGATTTTAATGTCGTGGTGCGGTATGTTATTGATGACTTCCTCCAACTCGACAAAGAATAAATCTTTGATGTCATCCGATTTATCTTCGGTGGGTGCATGCACATTAACGATCGTGATGTTAAATTTCTTAGTGCGAAATCTCACCGTGCACATCCGCATGTTGATAGGGCGGAAATCGATGATATGATGCTTCACGCGCCGATGGATTAGGAAGCCCACTCCAAATTCTCCTCCATTCTGATGGCCGCTGTAATGAAGAGTGTAACCATTGGTGGTGTCATGGATCCCACTCCCAGACCATCTAAGCTCTTGTAATGCGAGTACGTCTAATGTGTAACTCTTTGCTTGGTTCGAAAGGTTCTGGAGATCTCCAGGTCTTAAGAGGCTTAGCACGTTCCATGTTCCCATTTTTAAAGCGTTGTCCGTGTACAATTTCCGAGGTCGAGTTTGAAATGAATCCGATATGGTAATCCGAGGCCTTTGTTCAGGGTTCATAACTTAAATGTTTTTATGAGGGAAGGTTGTTAGCCTGCCGCTCAACCCGCTTGTTACGTGTGGGTCACGTACTGGTGAGAATCTTAAGGCATCCAGTCCTACCTTGAAACACATTTATATAGCGAGCCGCTTGATACAAGACAGACACGCCCGCTTCAGCCGCTCCTAACCTGGAGAACAGACGCTGGTTTGGTATTGGTTTTAGGGCGCCAATAACCCGCCCTGACATGTAGTGTCCATGATTATAAACAGGATTTAGTCTGCTCGTCTCCACTACACCGCCTGATTCATTTAGCGTTACCCAGGGAGCACCGGCGAGGAGGTATGAATCTCGGACTTCGCCCCCCACGGATCATTATCTTGATGAAACATAAAACTTTGACTCAAAAGTCGGATTCCTGAAGGTATTGAGTGGAGCTTCAAAATTTGTCGGTACCCTTCTTTTCTTAGTATTTTGTCAATTTTTACAACATCTCCTACACTAGGACCAGCAAATTAGTCCCAAATCATCACTGAAAAGCCTCCATGCTTTACGGTAGCGGCAATGCACTCTTTACTGGCACGTTCACAAAAAGATCTTCTCACGAATATTAGTCTTCGGGTACCGAAAATTCAAATTTGGACTCACCCGTCCATAAATCCTTGTTCCAATCTTCTATCGTCCAATAATGGTGTTCACGGGCCCATTTATGTCGCTTTTGCTTATTTTGTTTACTAGTAATGGTTTTTTAATAGCAACACGGCCATGGAGTCCGAATTCGTGTAGAGGACGATTAACGGTAGAAACACTAACTAGTTTTGAACGACCACCATTTAATTCTGCGGTTATTTCCGGGGTTGTTTTGTGTCTATTCGTCTTGCTAGTAATCACTATTCTATGATCATCTACAGATGTTGTCCCTCTTGATCTTCCACTACGTCTTTTATTAAAAAACGGTCACTTTCCCGATATTTTTTAACATTACAATCGACCGTATCATGGTCTAATTCCATTTTTTTGGCAATCTGTCAATTATTTATGCCAGCTGTATGGTAAGCAATTATAAGCGCACGATTTCAGTATTTGGTTCGTTTCTTGGAGGCATTTTAAATAATTGTCACTCGATATTTCGCTTACGATGTTAACAGTGTAAATATCGGACTGCAACTGATCCTATTTGACTCATTTCACTGAAATCTTTTCAAAAAATCAATTTAAACATAGAATAACCACCAATTAATACCTAGAATAAACCAGGCTGACAAATTTTTCTGGAAATTCCTACAGACTATTATTGTAATTGTACCTTAATAAACAGTTTACGACAATCCAACCAAGCGCAGGTAGAGGGTAGTAAAACTAACCCTATATCGTTGGTGGTTATATAATGAAACTGCGTTTCAGATAAGTATTTCATTTTATTCAAATGTTGTTTCGTAAACATAATACTGTATGAATAATACATGAAAAAAGGGGTGCCTAAACACTTTTGAGCGGTAGTGTACATATTAATTAATTAAAACACATTTAAATTATTTATATTTTTTAGAGGAGAGACAAAAAACACGTCTTTCCTCTACGACGTTCAATCGCCGACCCCTGAAAATCAATCATAATTAATGTAAGTTAATTTAAATAATAATTAAAAGAAATACAGTATTAACCGAAAGGCACAAAAAATTTTGCTTTCGTAAAATCGAACATTCGATACGTTTTAAAAAAAGTTTTTGAATCTTTAATTTCTAAGAAATATCTAAGAAATATCTTTCATTAATTTCGAATTTATTAAAATAAAACTAAAAATTTTAAAGTACATAATCAAAACTTATATTTTTGAATTTTAGACTTATAGATGGCAAATAGACCAATAACGGAACAATCACAATAACACTATTAGAATCGAAAAACCAAAGTAAAAAATTTATATTATTAGGTGTATTCCCATCCGAAGTGCGAGCAACATAAGGTCTGGTGTTGTCATGCAGCAGTATGAATTGCCTGCTTCCTTGTCCAGTAAATGGCCTTTTCGAACCAAGTTATTCGCTCAATTTGTTCAATTGTCAGCTGGTCGTATGAGCCTTATTCCAAGAGTTCGTAATAAAGCACATCCTTCATGTCCCCCCAGATACATAGGAGAATCTTCTTTAAGTGGATGTTCTGTTTCGGCGTCAATGTATAGGTCTGTCGCGATCTATCCACAACTTTTTACGTTTGGGGTTCTCGTGGAAATATACTTTTCATCACCAGCCACAATTTTCCACAAGAAGTCCTATTTTTATTGCCGGGCAAGCAGTAAAAGGCACGTGTTCATACGCTGATCTAGGTTGTGCTCGGTCAACACATGTTGGACTCATCGTCTAAGTTTTTGAATTTTTCCCATTCGATGCAAACGATTTTAAATAGCTGTTTGGATAACTTCTAGCTGAACTGGAAACTCTTGTTGCGTTTGTGTTGAGTCTTCATCCAGTAGAGCTTCCAATTAAGCATCTTCAAACTTTCGTGGTTGTCCGGGGTGCGGCTAGTCACTAAGATCGAAATAATCACTTCTAAAACGTTTGTACAAATAATTACACGTTTCATAAGCCACATCGTCGGTACCTTGTTTGAATTCGTTTAGAATGCAGTGCCAAATGTGCTGTTTATCAGTTGTCATCATAAACTCTGCTATTCTGAGGGGTTATGAAACCCAGGGTGACTGGACACGTAATAAATTTGCAAGTTTGTTAGCTTTCGTAAAATCGGATACTTTTATTCTTTCGTACAATCGGATGTGGCAAAATCAGGTATCGTCAAATCGAAGATTCGTTAAATCGGGTTAGACCTGTACCTTTAAAATTTTCTGCATATTTTGTAATTGAGACGGGTTTAGTGTGAGATGATCTATACATTTTGTATAGTAATGAGAGATTTAAATTCGACTGCAAATATTTCTTTGCTGTTCGTTACCACGTGTAGTGGCTTTCATAAGCCGGGTATGAGTTGATGTGCTCCGTGACTTCTCTTATTTCTTCTTCTGTCAATTTAGAAACAGGTGTCCTTTTTCCACGATTATCCGCAATAATGATGTCCAATAATTTCTTTTTGGCTACAGTCTTCAGAAAATTTTCAGTCTCACCTAAAGTTCGGCGGAAACATTTCTGACAAACTCTTAGTTTAAGTCCGTCAACTTCCAAATTGTAGGTATAAAAGTGGGTTCTATTCCGGGGTGCTGAAGATTTGTGAGTCGAGCAACGCTTCTTCGCTTGTACTTGCATCAAAACGGCCACGTACAACGCTTTCGTTTGGTATGACGCCAATTGCCAGTACTTGTTGAATGTATTAAGTTGTTGGTCATATGTAAGTTTACACTGGCACTGCAATTTGCACGACTCAAGCTTGATGCATACTCTTAGTTTAGCTTTTCCATTCTTATACTTTGGAGGAATGACTTTCTTTGCGGAAGTAGAGATACTGGCTGGCGTATGTTGTTTCTTGAGAAATTGACGTTAATGATTTGTGGCTGGTCGATACTTCAGTTGGGGAAGTGATATTGTGCTCTACTTCTTCCGCCATTTGTTGTAGATCTGCGTCGTCTTCTACTTCGCTTCTAGAATCATCACAATTTAGACGGCTGGAAATTAGGGTCAATATCGTTATCGCGGAAATTTCCCACATTCAATATGTAAAACAAAAGGCTAAGCTGGTTGTGTTGTGACTGTGAGATAAGGCTTATCTATTTAACCGTAGAGGTAATAGTGGTTCGTCTAGTATCGAATTTCAACCACGTTTTAAGAACTTGTCCTCAATCGGTTTCTGTGATGCAGAGATTCAAATGCTGAGCAATTGTGTGAATTTTATTCCTACGCCAAACAAAATCAGCCTTCGATCATTCGCTGTAGATGCTGAAACTGCCTTATTTTCCCAGACAACCCAATTGAAATCAATGTGTGCGCTACAAATAAAGGCATTGATAACTCTTCTTCTCCGTCAAGCTCTTCTTCTGCTGCTTTTAATACTAACCTCAAAGTGATTGGTGCGATAAAGAAAAAACTACGTGACCATGACCTGATAGCGTATAAAGCGGATAAAGCCAATACAATTACCGTGCTCGAATTGATTAACAAAATTCAAGAGGTCGACATTCCATTACTTTTGAAACTAGTTTCGTTTGACGTTGCCAGTCTTTTCATTTCTATTCCAATACTTTGTCCCAAATATTTTGTAATTACTTAGATAGGGATGTTGTAGATGAGGGCTTACATCGTGAACTGAAGTTTGTGTTTGAGACTTGTATTAAACAAAATTATTTCTATTTTGATAATAAATATTTCAAATTCGCTGATGGTCTACCCATGGGCTCCCCTCTGTCACATTTGTTACCTAAAATTTTCATGAATTTCTTCGAACAAATGATCAAATCAAATAACAATCCTTATTATCGTCATAGAATCTTTTGGTATAGATATGTTGATGACATATTATGTCTATGGAATGGAACTGATAGACTGTTAGACTCATTTCTTATTTGGTTAAATTCTTAATATCCCTCCATTGATTTTACGTCGGAAAAAGAAAAAAATAAATGTATTAATTTTCTAGATATAACAATAACCAGGATTAATTCTTCTTTGGACTTCAAAATTTATCGGAAACCCACGTATACAGACGCTGTTATCCCTACCTAGTTCTTCAAACCATCTCCATAATATTAAAATGTCAGCTTTCCACTAACTCATAGATAGACTAATAAACATCCCTTTGACAAATTCAAATTATAACATAGAGCTTAATATAATTCTACAAATTGCAACAAATAACGGATATGCAACTTGGACTATATTAAAGTTATTGAATAAAAAACTAAAGCGTAAAACTCTAGCGGGTATTTATCCACCAGATAGTTCAACGCGGGATAATTGGCGTCGCTTAAAGTATATAGGAAAAACAAGCCAACAGATTAGCAACATCGTGTCCGATTATACCAATATTAGTTTTGCTTTTCATAATAATAATAAAGAAAATGATTTTTAACAATAAACCTAGAGTTGATCGCCTTTCCAAGTCTGGTGTTTATATGATTAATTGCAATGATTGTATTTGCTCCTATATTGGACAGACTGGGCGGAATTTTGGAGTTAGAGCTAACGAACATTTATCTGGTTGCACTCAATCAACTATCCATGACCATTAAACTTTAGAAAATCTTACAGCTAGCTTGAACAATTTAGACATATTACATATACAACTCAAAGGCAGACGTTTAGATACCTTAGAATCTTACGAAATTCGAAAATCCATATTTCTTAACCAAAATATCTTTAATGACCAGAGAGAAATCCGTTTCACCAATTATAGACCCCGCCCTTTTCTATTCTAACGTTCGTAATAATTTGACTGTCGGATAATTAAATGAACTTCAATATACCTTGAATTTTGTTAATCAGCCGATGACTAATCGCCTACCTGGGCAATCAATAGATTAATTTTTATTGTCTTTTTTTGTCCCTTCTTCTTTTATTTATTTTTGCTTTTTTCTACTATATATAACAAAAAATTTTACTTTTACAAATCAGTAGATACTCCTGATGATGACCTAACAAGTCGAAATTGATCGAGTGATTTTTTAAACTTTTTGAATAAATTTTTTAATCAAACTATTCAAAAATCTAATTTTTGCGAAATAAAAAACAAGTGTTTAATAAAATGTGTTTATTACGTGGATATCGTTATCGTCAAAAACCGTATCAAGACTTAGTGTTAATTGTCAATCATTTCAGTCATCTTCTGCAGTAAACATTGATCGGTTTCCATTTCATTTAATAATTTCTGCGGGTCGCCCGATAATTCTTCGTTCTCGGGATGTAAAAATTGTGGCGTAACAGCTTCGCTTGACAGGTTAGAAGTAAACAGAGTGGCCTCTGCTAGCATTTGCATTATTTCTGCAGGTGTTTTGTGGTTCTTATGAAGAAAGAATATTAAAAATTATAATAAGAAAATATGTTCATAGATCTTTGTTTTTATATACATATATACAAAATTGTTTTGTTTTTTGTTTGTATATACTGTTATATACGTTCACACAATCATTCCATGAAAAATAATATTATGGTTCTATGATTTAGTTAAGCCAAATGGTAGCTCAAGATACCAGATACGAACATTAGTTAAGAAATTGCCTAGCAAAGCCGAATTTCAGAGTTTTTTCGAAAATCCATTTTAAATCCCCACTCAATTCTGCATACCTGGTTTGACAATAATTTCTTGGGATATGGTCAAGTCGAATGGTCGAACTATTTGACCATCAAAAAAGACACAAAATCCCAATACAAGTTGACCTTTATTTCAACTGTTTATTAGTTTCACTTGTTTATTAGTTTCACTTGTTTATTAGAATCTTAGCCCAGCTCTACAAACTAAAATGGAAAGTTATCGGTTAGGAAACGGCCTGGTTCCATTCATTATATCCGAATGCCAAAATTTCGTCAAATTCAGCTTTGCGCATAGAATTTGACCATCATTTTCTAGAGAGGTGGCCTAGTTTCATTGAACATAATGCAGAGTGCTAATACAATTATGCATACCATATTTGACAGTAATTGATTGAGGAATGGTAAAGCTCTATTAAGCCTGGCATGATATGTCCTGTGCAGTATAATTATACTTGGTAATTAAACGAATATTCTTTGGTGACAAAAAAAATAAAACATTTGAAATTTTTGCGAAATTAGCTAAATTTATTTGAAATATCCAATTTGGGGACAAAATGGTTAGCATGCTTGCCCCAGCGACCGGAGGTCCAGGGTTCGATTCCCGGAGGTGGTGACAAGGAAAAAATTTCACGGCTGGTTTAGGATCAATGATTTAATCATCCGAAATGAAAATGTGATTGTGAATCCTCATTTGAGGCGGCCAAATCCCTTGATGGGATATAGTGCCACAGAGAGAAATCCAGTAGTTGATCAGGAACAATTGCCTTTGGGATGCCTCACATATTTTTTGCAACTTCTTGAATTTTTTTGCTATCTCGTTTTTGCCATTTCAAAAGTTAAACACTAATGGATTTTAGGGTAATTTTTAGTATAATTTAAATAATTATGGCTTCAGGAAATTTTATTGTAAGTTGTGGAATTGCATGCAGGAGGTTTAATTTAATAAATCTTTTTATTATTTAGGAAGCCGGAAAATATTAATTCAGAATTAAATTTCGGGAAATCTACAGATGCTTGTGAAATAATATTTCTTTGAAATATTAATTGCTGATTGTGTAGATTAGGTTATTAACTATCGACTTTATCTCTAAAATTGATCTTTTAAGGTATAGACAAAGAATATAGACAATAAGAAAACTCTTCTTTTAAAAAATTGGAATAGCGCCAGAATAAATTTTGCAGCCACATTACGCGTCACAGGACGGAATAGATTTTATATTTACGAGAAAAAAACCGTATACAACATACATATTTATTTTCTTCTCTGTGCACCTAAAAAAAGAAACAATTTTATTTGTGGTTTTTCGTAAATAATTTTTATTTTATTTAGCATTGCATTTGCTTGCGCAATGATGTGTGATACGTGCGTGCTTTTATATTTAGGATAAAATGCAAGGCAAAAAATGCGTTACGTGGTGCGTTACATGATGTTCATATAATTTGGCTACCCCAATTATCAAAAATCGGAATTGAATTAAGAAAAGTGTTTTTCTGAATTTAAATAAATGTTTTTAATTTTTTATGAAAATGATTTAAAGAAAAGTTGATAGAAATGAAATAATAAAAGTTGATTTAATATGTGCATTTCTTAATTCATTTTCAAAATATTTTAAGAAAAGTAGAAAAAACATATTTTTTTTAAAATTATTTATTAAATGATTTTAGAAAAGTATTACAGGTTTATAATCTTATATTCATTTTGAAGAAGTAACGGGAATAGAAGATGAACTAAGAATAAAAACTAAAACGAGTTGTTCATTTTTGTATCGAATTTTCTAAAATAAGTTACCTTCTGTTATAGGAGTTTCTTCACAAAAAAAAAATAATTAATGTTTGTTCAAGCTTTTTTCGGATTTTCGAACATAATATTAGTTTTAATGGCATACAATGTTTATGACTTTTCTAGTTGTAGAAAATAAAGAGGCCATTTACTCACCATATTTTCACCAACAAAAGTAGAAAAATGCACTTGTTTGTTAAAATTTGTTTTTGAATTTCTGTCGAAACATTGAAAAGTCGTCGTGATGTTAATATTAATTCATGATATTTGTTTTTGTTTGTAGTCAATACTGCTGAAATGCATGTGTTTTATTTCATATGAAGTAGTTTATTCCAAATTCTCCGCATGCGAAATTTCGCACATCTTTTTCCAGCATTACAAAAATGAGAACTTCATTAGGTCTCGTTTTGGCAACTTGGTTTCGTACTAATAAAAAGTTGGTCTACTCATCAAGTTGCAACGACTAACCTGCAAAATCAACTCTTGCTTTGTACCGAATAGTACAACATAAGAACTTATCGATTAGGCGAATTATATCATCAAATCAGAAATTTCAGGAAACTCTCAATATGCATTTGTACTAAGCCAATACATATAATTACGAAGTATTTCATAATCGTTCGTGATATTAATTTGTCCAACATTTTTACACGATTGGCCGAAAAGTTGAAAAAATCTTAACAAATTAATATCACGGACGATTATGAAATACTTCTTAACCGTTATGTGAGTGACAAGGTACCCGGGTACCTTTTGCACTTTTAAACGTCTAGCTGTGTATGTTCCAGTCATAATAAAAAGTTTTAATTTTATGAGAACTTCTAGTTCAATTGATAGATTACGATCACACTTAAAAATAAGCAATTATTTACACTATATTTGAAAGAAGATATTTTACACTATATTTGAAAGAAATAGTATGCAAATATTTTATATTTTTCTGTTATATGTCGTTGTATTTTATTGTTTGTATTTCTATTTATTTATTTCATTTAATTTATGTTTATATTTTTATTTATTTCAAAAAAACTAACCAACATTTTTTTATTACTATCGATCATTTTTTTCACTGATGTGATATGTTGGATTATTTACGTTTTTTTACAGAATGTTCTTCGAAAACTGACGTGTTGCAGCTAATGCAAAATTGTTTTCAATTTATGTAATTTTAGCAAAATCCGTTATAGATTTCGAAATTGCAAAAAAAAATTTAAAAAAATAGTTTTAAGAAAAATTGCATGTACATTAGTCACTCAAATTAAGATATTTGTTCTTCACTCACATGAGGGTTAATTTATTGTTGGCTTAGTACACATACATAGTGAGAATTTCCTGAAGTTTCAGATTTGGTGATATAATCAATGCCTTCTAAACTACTGGCCGCTTACACCAAATGATGACGACACGCTAAGTCGACGTTGTTGTTGCTTTCTCTAGTTGCTTTGTTAGTGTAAATATCATAAAATGATTATTGCGCAGTCTCGGTATAGACTTAAATTGACGTCATGTGCGAAAAATGAGAGTAGTAAAAGGCCAGTAGTATAGAAGGCATTGATATAATCCACCAAATCGATAAGTTCTCATTTTATACTATCGGCAAAGAGAACAACATAAGAGTGAGAATTTGAATGGACGAAAAATGATAAAAAAATGTTTTTCCATTTTTTCGTGAAAAAATTAATAGCAAATATTATATTACGGTATGTATGTCTCTTTTTAGCGAAGAGTGTAAAATAAAAAATAAATAAAACACGCCTAGCGTATAAAACAATAGATTTAAATACGAGTTGGCGAATGATCACGAAAAAATAAAAGATAAACGGCTGGTGCTACACGAGATTTTAATTTCTGGTTTCAAACTAAGTCGTAATAGATTTTTTATTGTTAAATTAAACCTTTATATTAAATGAAAACACCTAATTTTTTGTATTATTTTATTCTGTTCTCTCGAAAATAAAATTTAAACATACCGACCAAATGGCACAGTGGTTAAAGCTTTGGCGTTTGGATCGGGAGGTACCGGGTTCGAATCCCGATAGGGGCAGGATGCAAAGTGAAATTTCATCAACAGATTTCGATCTGGTGAAATGTAACACATCTATGACCCCCTGTCGGTGTGCAAAACCCATGGGCCGACCCATCTTCCATGCTGGTATAGGCTGGCATGGAGCTTGCAATGTGCAGATGGTCTTAAATCGGTCCTATAGCCGTACGTCCTCGAGTTGGCCGCAAGGCGTAAAGTAAGGACGTTAAAAGCATAACCGCGGAAGAGCAGGGTGAGCCTTGAGCCCCAAAACAGATCGCATAGTTACCAATATAAAAAATAAAAAAAAAAAAAAAAAAAAAAATTTATTTTCATTTCTATTTTTGTCATTTCGGATTCACGGACAAAAATTTTATGTCGCATAATTTTAGTCCGTGAATCCAAAATGACAAAAATAGAAATGAAAATAAAAAATTTAAAGGCATTTTTGAGATGTAGATTTTTGTTTAAATTTTATTTTCGAGAGAACAGAATAAAATAATACAAAAAAATTAGGTGTTTTCATTTAATATAAAGGTTTAAATTAACAATAAAAAATCTATTACGACTTAGTTTGAAACCAGAAACTAAAATCTCGTGTAGCACCAGCCAACGACTATGTTTATTCTTCTTCTTATTTCGATGCAGTTCTTTTTCCATCACATATTTTTGTCCCCTCCAGTTTTATGATATTTTTAAAATTAGATTGGACACCGAAGAGCGACAAAATAATTTTTTTAGGAAATGGCACAAAAGTGCAGTATAAATTTCAGATATTTTTTTTTTGTTTATTTATTCTTATTGAAGATCGGGAAATAATTTTCGGCGTGAACTAACTTGACTAAGAAAAACTGTAGGTTGGGTAAATTGTAGAACGAAATTTGCCATTGCTCATTATGAGAATTATATTGGTTGAGATAATTTGAAAACAGAAATTAAAAATCCATCTACAATTTTGATAGAATATTATTACTATCGCAAAACTTATTTCAACTGATTAAATTATTATTTAATAATAATTTAATCAGATAAACAAGTTTTGCGATAGGAAATATTCTATAAAAATTGTAGATAGATTTTTAATTTCTGTTTTCAAATTATCTGAACCAATATAATTCTCATAATGTGCAATAGCAAATTTCGTTCTACAATTTACCCGACCTATAGTTTTTCTTAGTCAAGTTAGTTCACGCCGAAAATTATTTCCCGATCTTCAATAAGAATAAACAAAAAAAATATCTGAAATTTATACATCCAATGTCATTGAAGGACATTTATATTTTGTTAAAATAAAACGATATCGAATTATCTTTGTTTTGCTTGATCCTTCGTAAAGCAATATCGTTCAGTCGCTTATAGCAAGTTCTTTTCAAAAATCAAAGATAAATTGACTTTTTTGTCTGGCAAAGAACACAGATTGATTTTTTTTTGTTAATGAATCTATAAAAAATTGACATTCGATTTTCAAAAATTTTGTATAGAACACAATTTTTTGTTAACACATTTATTTTAACACAGTGAAAACGAAAAATAAAATTATTTCCTATGTCAAATTCTCACGGCCAACTAGTCGAAAAGTTATAATGTTTATGTTTATATTTTTTGAAGTGTTTATGTTTATATTTTTGACGTAAACATATTTATGTGTTTGTAAACTTCAAAAAAAATCTAATGAAATATTGAGATTTTTCAAAATTGATTGCGATCAAAAAAAAATCAATTTTTTTACTTGGAAAGAACGTGCCACGGTGTTTCGATCAAAAGTTTTTGATCTCAAATCAATTTTTTTGATTTATAATTCAATTTTTTTTTTTTAAAGAAATTGCTATTAATGTTACGTTGGTTAGTGCATTTCAATATTTGCGTGTTTTTTTTATTTTATTTTACTAAAATAATACAATTATGCAATTGGAAAGCACTAATTGCCTTGTATTGTTTGTTATTATGGAATTTAGAAAATGTAACACACACATGAACGATTATTTTACGAAACGTTTAAATATGTAATGTCCTATTTCATTCTATTTAGATTTATGATATGATATGATATGATAGAGGCGTATATAATGAAAGACGGCCGTATACACATACATAGGCACTGGTTGAATACTCTTCTTGCATACACACATACTTTGAATCGTGTGTTATACGACGTTCAACAAATAAAAGGCAGCATGCCGGAAAATGGTAAAATTCTAAATGAAATCTACCTTAAAATTAAAAAACAATTTACCAAAAATAATGAAAAATAAACAAAGTTCGTGCTCAGGGGAATTTAATTTTTGGCCGCAATTACGAGATATAGATAAATAAAGTCAAAAAAAAAATATTGAACAGAAAATTTTCATAGCATTCGTATGAAAGTGTTTTTTCGTGTTTACATTATTTGGGCCTGCATACATATAAACCGTATTTTTTATATTTTTCTTCTACTTGGCCGTATACATACACGCAGTGTAATTATAATATGTTTTGTATGCGATACTCGATCGTTTAAACAAATACAAATCTGTGGAAATGGTAAAAACTAGAAAAAATTTAAAAATCAGCACAATTTTATCAATACTTTGAAAATGCAGCTCTCCTTCTCTCGTTTATAATAAAATACTTGCATAAAAACAAAATTATCATCATTAAATATTCCGTTATTTTGAAATATGTATATGTTAAAAACTATTGGCTGGAGCTACACGAGATTTTAATTTCTGGTTTCAAACTAATACCCCGTTTACACCAATAGAATAAAAGTATGTAGCAAAAAAGTATGTTGGTGTAAACCCAAACTAAAATACTTTAACACTTTATCACGTACTATTTTGCTATTAAAGTATAATAGCTATCAAAAAAATATTGGTATTATAGTCGTGGTTTAAACTCTAATTTATTATTATTATACTTTAATTTTGTTTATTATTTTTTTCAAGTGGCCGGTAAAGACATATTTTGTTTGGATATACATTTTCATTTGTGATATTGAACAAAAAAAATTATATTTGTCAACAAAAAAAGTAATATAGTATTATAGTATGAGTTTACACCGCTTGTGGTGTAAACTGGCCGGGGAATAAAATTTATTAGCAAAAAAGTATTATACTATTAAAGTAGCTCTGATGTAAACCCAGTATAAGTCGTAATAGATTTTTTATTGTTAATTTAAACCTTTATCAAAGATAAACATATGGAAACATCGGATTCACGGACAAAAATTTTATGTCGCACAATTTTTGTCCGTGAATCCGAAATGACAAAAATAGAAATGAAAATAAAAAATTTAAAGGCATTTTTGAGATGTAGATTTTTGTTTAAATTTTATTTTCGAGAGAACAGAATAAAATAATACAAAAAAATTAGGTGTTTTCATTTAATATAAAAAATTTAAATTAACAATAAAAAATCTATTACGACTTAGTTTGAAACCAGAAATTAAAATCTCGTGTAGCACCAGCCCATAATACGAAACCGCAAGTAAAACAGCAGGAGTCATAAACAACAGAAAGAAACAAATGTATATACACCTTTCATATCTTCGCATTAAAATCTCAAAACAAATCCGAAATTTTAATGCATATACAATACCACTACATAATTGTTATTGTATTGGTATTGGCATATACATGGTTTTAACAAAAACTTTCTCTCTCTATTTAAATTTATTCTCTTTGCTATCGGTGCAAAGCAAGAGTTGAATTTTTGCAGTTTGGTCGTTGCAACCTGATGAGTAGACCAACTTTTTATCAGTAAGAAACCAAGCTGCCAAGAATAGACCTAAGGAAGTTCCATTTTTGTAAGGGTTTGTGCATCTTTGTGTACACGATTACTTTGGGGTTAAAATGGGGAGAGTACATTTATCTACTTTTGTTGGTGAAAATATTGTGAGTAAATGGCCTCTTTATTTTCTACGACTAGAAAAGTAGTAAACATTGTATGGGTGCAAGCAATATTTTGTCCGAAAAGCCGAAAAAATCTTGAACAAATTAATAGCTGTGTTTCTTATTTAAATCCGTAACCGGA
Source organism: Nephrotoma appendiculata (assembly GCA_947310385.1). Lineage (NCBI taxonomy): Eukaryota > Metazoa > Arthropoda > Insecta > Diptera > Tipulidae > Nephrotoma > Nephrotoma appendiculata. The sequence goes on from OX371223.1 coordinate 201,054,952, forward strand.
CAAGTGGTGCAGTGGTTAAAGCTTCGGCACTTGGACCGGGAGGTACTGGGTTCGAATCCCATCAGAGGCTAGATGCAAATCGAATTTTCATCATCGATTACGATCGGTGATGTTAATAAATACAACTAAGACCCTCTGATGGAGTGCAGAATTCAGCGCCGACCCACCGTCCATGTCAATGTACAGGTTGACATGGAGCTTGCAATGTGCAGGTGGTAGGTAATACTGTAGTTGTGTGAGTAGGTAGGTGAATAGGTGAATGGGTTAATGTAGCGTGAATGCGTGGTATCACAATGGGCCAAAAAATGGCCTAAGTGTCAACCACTGAAACCTAAAAAACCTATTTAAATCCGTAGATCGAGCAGATTTAGAAATCTGAAATTAGATCGAACTGGTCGTTCTGAAATAAGAAACAAGGTTCAGATTTGGTAGATCAAAAAAATTATCCACTGTTGTTATTACTTATTATTTTGATTCAAATTACAAACACGAAGGGAATATTACGAATGAATGAATATGAACACGAAGGGAATATTAACGTGCTAAATTACTCAGGAAATTGTACCACGAATATTAAATTGTGCCACTTCTTGCAATTACTCTATAAAAAAAATTTGGCTGTATAAAATAATTATTTCATTATTTAAAAAAATCAATATAAAATAATAATTAAAATTTCTTTCAGTTTCCATTTTAATAACGTTTGCAAACACAAAAATGATGAGAATTATTATTATTATTATTGTGATTATTATTATTATAATCTTTATTTCAATAAAATTTGAGACAAAGTAGAGCTCTTTTAGACGTTATGTCTGTAGTAGAGCATTTTATAAAAATTACAATTAACATTTAATAAAATATAATTAGTTTACAATTTTTAATGAACAAATACTATTTATATACAAGCTCAGTTTTTATTTTAGTTATATTGTAAATTTATTCTCCGGCTCATTAGGATATAGTATAAATGATTAATTTCATTACTAAAAATATTGCTCAAAATATTGCTATTCATTACTAAAAATATTATCAATGCTAAGCAGCCAAATCCGAACTTCCCTGAAAAAGGACCGCACTTTTTATAGGGAAAAATGGTTTCAGTCCCAAGGTCTAACTTTTGGTGGAAAAGACAACATCCTGAACAAAAAAGCTAATGGGCACAAAAAAATCTACCGTCAGGATTTTGCACTACGGCTCATAAAAGGTAAAAATGAGCCACAACATACACATAAATCACAAAGAAAAATCTATTCGCGACAAGTTATTCGGCAATCGTAAGCCAAAAGATCATTGAAAAGTAAATCTTGACTGAATTAAGGTCAAAAGCAGACTATTTTCGGCTTTCGCTTATTCCAATACATGGCAGTGTTTGTAAGCAATATTTTCCTCTCGCGGTTTTCAAGAGAACCGCTCTCTGTTATCGGATGTCTATAATGCATATCACCTGAGGTCCCAAGAGAAAGAGAGAGAGAGAGCAAGAGCAAGAGGGGGATATTGTAGGTAAATACAAGGAGTCTCGATGTAAATAAACAATCGAAAATATGCAACTTTTTTTTTTTGGCTCATTTTTACCTTTTATTGGCCGTAGCGCAAAATCCTGACGGTAGATTTTTTTGTGCCCATTAGCTTTTTTGTTGAGGCTGTTGAGATCTACCTTTTCCACCAAAAATTAGACCTTGGTACTGAAACCATTTTTCCCTATAAAAAGTGCGGAGTCCTTTGTGTTTCTGCTCCAATGGAAGCATTTTAACGTGATTCGGTAAAAGATGAAACCAATACGGCGCCCTGTATAAATAAAATCTTCTAAACTTCTCATTACTACAACGAAAACCGACAAAATTGTTTGGATTTCTCGTATTATACGCATGATATATTCAACTATGATAACTATTGCTGCGAACAAAAAACATTTTCAATACTTTAAACACGTATAGATATCTCAGAGGCAACAAATTCAACTCACGAGAAAGCGGAATTGTTGGTGTAACTTTCGGACGAGCGTAAATTAATTTAACAATTCTTTTTTGCGCTATAAAAAGATCAACAATATTAGCAAAGTAAATACCTCCCCAACTAGTAATCCCATATATTATGATGGATTCTACAAGAGCATGACATAAGAAGGACACAAAGGTCGAAGATTATAGAATTTATGCACGGCAGTAATCACAATTTTCCTGATATTATTTAAGTGGGAGGTCCAATTAAGCTGTGAATCAATTATAACGCCTATATATTTTAAACTCCTTTACGCAAAGTAGGTCAAAGCATTGGGTAGAACATAAGTTCTTATCACATGAGTGAACATGATATTTGATAAAGATTTGATCAAATGTTATGCCAGGACGCCGCATAACTCTTGACTTATCGATGAAAGAAAAACCATTTACACAGAATGCATAAGTCACTCTCAATAGAGCGTTGAATTTCAATGTGATCATTCGACGCATAGGTTAATGCCAAATCGTCCGCAAATGCTGTAGCGGAGCCTGTTAGATTAATTTCAAAAACGGAATTAAAATAAATTAAAAACAACAAAGGTCCCAAAACTGAACCTTGGGGAACATCACATTTAAGATGGCCTGGACAACTATCCACCTTATTAACTCTTACAATTTGACTACGGTTTCTAAGGTAACTGATAAAGCAATCTAACAAATTGCCCCTAATTCCGATACTAGATAATTTTGTAAGTAGTATATCGTGGTTGACAGTATCAAAAGCTTTCGCAATGTCAATGAAAACCGCAGAGCATTTGTGAGAGTTGTTAACAGCTAAATATATATTACTAAGGAAATGTAGGAGAGCTTCATCAGTAGATTTTCCAGCTGTAATTCCAAATTGGTGGCCATTTAAAAATTTGATTTCATCAAGATAAGAGACTAACCTTCGTTTTATTAATTTTTCAAAGAATGACCGTATAGATTTGAATTTGAATTACGTGAAGCCTAGCTAAACTAAAATTAATCTCAGAAATCGGAATATTTTTACAAATCAAAAAATCGATCGAATCAATCTGAAGAAAAATAAGAAACAGCAACAAAATTGGTCAGATCGATCTGAGCTGAAATAAGAAACAACTTTTTAGTATTCAGATCGATTAGATCGGAAATAAGAAACACAGCTAATATCACGGACGATTATGAAATAAACACATTTTTATTAACCACTTGTTTTTTATTACACAAAATTATATTTCGAATATTTTCAAAAAGTTTAAAAAATCACTCGATCGATTTCGACTTGTTAGGTCATCATCAGGAGTATCTAAGTTACTACTGTAGATCTAAACTAGTCGAAATCGATCGAGTGATTTTTTAAACTTTTTGAAAATATTCAAAATATAATTTTGCGAAATAAAAAACAAGTGGTTAATAAAACTGTGTTTATTAAGTGTAAGTGTGTTTCGCCAAGTGCCTACGGCAACTAGTGTAAAAGGATTATGAAATACTTCTTAATAATAATTTATAAAATAATAATTACTATGTACAATCAAATTTTTTTATCCAAATCGCTCTTGCCGTTTTTTATTTATTTCTATTTTCTCCTTAAAAACCACTTTTTCCCTTTGAAACCACCGAAAACCAACCCCCCTTCCTTTAACTATTTTTATATTTGAATTAACTACTTTTGTTTTTTTTCAGTTATGCACCCTGGTGTCCAGCATGTAAGAATCTAGCACCAAACTGGGAATTATTTGCCAAATGGGCGGATAGTGGTAAAATAAATATAGCCAAAATTGATGTAACTACATCCCCAGCATTAAGTGGGCGATTTTTTGTAACTGCCTTACCAACAATTTTCCATGTTAATAATGGAGAATTTCGACAGTATCGAGGTTCTCGTAATCTAGATTCTTTGAAAGAATTTGTTAATAATAACCAATGGGAAAGTTTGGAAAAGGTTTCTGAGTGGAAGCACCCCGATTCTATTCAAATGACCATAGTATCCTATTTTTTTAAATTATCGCATTTGTTGAAGGAGTTAAATAGTTTATTATTGAAAGAGTATGGTTTACCAGTGTGGGCGTCTTATGCTATTTTCGCTATCGGAACTATTTTAATCGGCGCTATTTTAGGTTTGGTGCTAGTTTGTATCATCGACTTCTTGTTTCCTCCAAAAATGTCGACGCGACTTAACTTTAGTGAAGCTAAAGACAAAGAGCTTTTGCTTCAGCAAATAGAGGGTGAAGATATTGAAGTACATGGCGATGAGCTAGAAGATGAACGAGAAGATGCTGAAACATCCGATGATGAGAAATATTCAGGTTCCGATTCAGATGCCGTGCCGGAAAGTGATAAGAAACAACCACCACCGAGAAGTCCAAAGAAAGCGTCTACTAGTAATGCATCCCCACCTTCTAGTCCTGATGTTCGCAAACGTCGAACAACAAGAAAGGCTGATTAGTTATGAACTAAAAAATTTAATTATTCTTGCACTAAGGGACACACCAAACAAGATACTTCTTTTTTATTTCTCATTTTTACAATACATTAATATTTTCAAATAACGATTGTGTAATATTTTATTTAATAATTTTTCTTTTTTTATATTTTATAATTCAGCTTTTCCTTGCAAATATTTGAAATCATGATTTTGAATCAGAGACTTAGGTTTATTTACCGTATATTACACTCGCATTTCCATCTAGTATTGTCATCGTGTTATTTCATTATGTTTCATTCGATTACTAGTGGAGACCCAAAATATCATTGAATTATTATTCTTACTATCGTGTTTTTATTCTGTTTCAGCAATGCCTTCTAAACTACAGGCCGCTTACACCAAATGATGACAACACGCTAAGTCGACGTTTTTGTTGCTTTCTCTAGTTGTTTTGTTAATGTAAATATCTTAACATTATTATTGCGCAGTCTCGGTTTAGACATAAATTGGCGTCATGTGCGAAAAATGAGAGTAGTAAGAGGCCTGTAGTTTAGAAGGCATTGGTTTCAGTGAGAATACAACTCTAAAAAGCAAACACGTCGGAAATCTTAATTTCATTGTAAATGAATTTAGTATGAAATTAAATTTGTTAACATGTAGCACCAACAATTTTAGACTAACTAATTAAATTATATGTGGAGCTTGAGAACCAAGTTATGCGTGAAAGTATTTATACTTTCGATCAATACCACTACAATAATTATTGTGGTATTGTTTCGATACTTAAGAAACAACACACTAAATAAAATTGTAAAAATCTAATTTCATATACGTACGTATACATATTGTGTTGTGATATTAATTTTGAAACATTTTGTTAACATTAATTGAAAAATAGCGAGGAAATACATAAAATTTTATTCAAGGTTATATTCTCTCACTAAATGCAACAAAATAATTGGTAATTTAAAACAATATTAAAATGTTATTTTAAATTTAAATAAAGTGAGAATATTGTTTTTCGTTATGTGATAATTTTAATTAATTTATTTTTTTATTTTGGACTAG
>OX371223.1:201060608-201121879 GCA_947310385.1 Nephrotoma appendiculata
GGCCATTACCGATAGTCAGCAATTGCTTGGAGAAATCTTCGGCAGATGGATCGTTTAACCACAGACAATCAAATTAAATTTTTCGTTCGAGCTAAAAAATGAAAACAAAATATATTTCTGACAATTGCAATGTCATCGTTGTATCTGTCATTTTTCGTACAACTGCGTATAAGTTTACGCAAAAAAACAAAATATTTTTGGTTGTTTGCGGCTATTTACAGAAAATGAACTCGCAGTTTAAATTTTACGTTTACATAGAATGAAATTTCTCTGTTAGGTTGTCTCTGGTTTAACAATGCAACTCGCATGTTTGTCGTCAGCTGAAGTCTCATCACATAGCGCCACGCAGAGTCGATGATTTGAGGCAAGCGTTTATTTCATCGACAGCGGTCAATCTTGGAATGACTGGTATTTTTGACGGAAATCGCCGGACAGTTGAATCATTGCGCCTCCAAAACATCTTGAGTCATTGCGTAGATCTTTCATAGTTCGATTGAATGCTTCAAATGCGCATTTGTGCGCCATTGCACATTCATAATCGATGATGATATTATTCGCTACCAAAACTGTCGCCATTGCTAAATGTTTCCCAATGTTGCAAGTCGGGTTTTCAGCCGATTGAAGGTCTAACGACAATTTCAACGCTGAGCAACTACTACAGCAATATTGGATCTCGCACGAACAGTGGCAAAATCAATGATATGAGGAATGCCTTCCCAGTTCCACCGGGCGCATCGAAGAAAAATAATCCACCATTTCCATCATGAATTATATAGCTAAGTAGATGAAATAAAAAAAAAATTGGATAAAAAATAAAATAGTAAATGTGCATGCAGCCTCCAGTCGGATTCGTATCCAGTACCTTGCAGTCCAAGCGCCGAAGCTTTAACCACTGCACCACTCGTCACATACAAACTACACCTACAAAATTCATATAAAAAAAGGTTTTTTTATTAGATTTTTGGGGCTTCCCTTTTGAGTTTTTCCGACTTTTCTTTTTTCCTAAATCACCACTGTATTGAGACGAACAAAATAAAAAAAACAAAATGTACTAAATATATGAGAAAATGAATTTTCTTGATAACTTTTTTGTTGGTGAATTTTTCCAATGTTTTAATAGTTATTATGCTATTCGGAACGGAGTCAAACTCAACAAAAGAAAGATCATAAAAATCGGTCCAGCCGTTCTTCGGTTATAAATGGTGTAACTAACCCGACTTTGTTTTATATATATATATAGATAAGTAGATGAAATAAAAAAAAAATTGGATAAAAAATAAAATGGTAAATGTGCATGCATCCTCCAGTCGGATTCGTATCCAGTACCTTCCAGTCCAAGCGCCGAAGCTTTAACCACTGCACCACTCGTCACATACAAACTACACCTACAAAATTCATATGAAAAAAGTTTTTTTTTATTAGATTTTTGGGGCTTCCCTTTTGAGTTTTTCCGACTTTTCTTTTTTCCTAAATCACCACTGTATTGAGACGAACAAAATAAAAAAAAACAAAATGTACTAAATATATGAGAAAATGAATTTTCTTGATAACTTTTTTGTTGGTGAATTTTTCCAATGTTTTAATAGTTATTATGCTATTCGGAACGGAGTCAAACTCAACAAAAGAAAGATCATAAAAATCGGTCCAGCCGTTCTTCAGTTATAAATGGTGTAACTAACCCGACTTTGTTTTATGAAGATAGATAAGTAGATGAAATAAAAAAAAAATTGGATAAAAAATAAAATAGTAAATGTGCATGCATCCTCCAGTCGGATTCGTATCCAGTACCTTGCAGTCCAAGCGCCGAAGCTTTAACCACTGCACCACTCGTCACATACAAACTACACCTACAAAATTCATATAAAAAAAGGTTTTTTTATTAGATTTTTGGGGCTTCCCTTTTGAGTTTTTCCGACTTTTCTTTTTTCCTAAATCACCACTGTATTGAGACGAACAAAATAAAAAAAAACAAAATGTACTAAATATATGAGAAAATGATTTTTCTTGATAACTTTTTTGTTGGTGAATTTTTCCAATGTTTTAATAGTTATTATGCTATTCGGAACGGAGTCAAATCCAACAAAACAAAAATCATAAAAATCGGTCCAGCCGTTCTTCAGTTATAAATGGTGTAACTAACACGACTTTGTTTTATTTATATATATATATATATATATATATATATAATTCCTTCTGTTTCTTCTTCTTCTAGCTAAATTTAACCTATTGCTATTTCACTCTCTGATGGCGCCACCTCAACTGAGGGATGGCGTCCCTCACTATTTCTGGACAACATTGAGCCAGCCTCATCCTTCTTCTAATCATAGTATAAATTACACATGCACGTGGTACGTGGCTATGTCTCATTTTTTTTATGTATTTTTTTTTTTTTCATTTTTTTTTTACTTTAAACTTAACCTATCCCCTATCTATTATAATAGATGGCGCTACCCCAATCCCACTTTGCTGAACCATGTGCATGGAATGTGATTGGGTTAACCTCATCTTTTCCTTAACCTTACTGACTTAAATACTACTTGGCTTAACCTATGCTGACATGTTTTTTCATCGCGCGCGGCATGCCAGCCTTCACTTTACCATAACATCACCTATGTAAATGCCCGATTATACATCGATGGTCTAATGGGAAAGTGGATGAAGTACACGTTCCCGTTTTCTACGCCGGCGCTTCCAATTTTGCTGTAAAGTCTTCGTTACAGATTTCCGGCTATGATACACTTTGTAACCGGACGTAGTTTCTATATAATCCAATGATGCCCTATGGCTGTACTCAGTATCACAATGCCACTTGCAATTCCGAGGGTTCAACATTTGTGATAGTGCGGCAGTTATATCGCTACTTGGCATTAACTTTAATCTTTTTTGAATGTTTTTAATAACGTTAACATTAGACTTGCATCTTAACGAAACAGTTTGATCTACCATAGACAATTCTCTACTACTGTGTTTGTTGTGGGAAAAGCATTGAGGTCTATTAAATTTTTGCCAACTTAACTGATGGTTCTTAGTCAAATAAACTACACCCTCTTTCATCACCCCTGACCCTGATTCTAACATTGGGATGCTTGATGGTAAACACCTCAGAAATGTTTTTGTAACTTCTAAATTTAAGGGACTCATATAGAAATAGTATGCTATTGAGGAGGTAATCTTGGGTAATTCAGAAAAGAAAATCGTCGATAATTTAATTACCCTAGGTTGAATTGGGATTATTTCGATCGATTCGATGGTATTCCCTATCTGAATCTTAAATTTATGTCTGATATTTATACTTGTATCTCTATCGTTCCCGTTCTCTTTGTCTTTAAAATGTCCTAAAGAAACAATTTTTGAAAATTTCCCGTCAAATTCAGCTCTGGTTTCATTCTTAGAACTGGGTGATGTCCATTGTTCCAAGGCAGATGATGGAAAGGTTGTTTGTGCTGCTTGAGGTGATGATTTAGTACTATTTACAGTTTGGACTACATGATTATCGTTTGTAACCTGCGTGCTATTCGTGCTATTTGGTAAGGCTCTTTTTGAAGCTATTTTAACCGAACTAGATACATCGGGTGAATGAGATATAGGTGGTGCTGGCGATGAAACCACTACTGGTTTACTTGGCAGGCATTGCTTATTATGTAATTTCCGTAATAGTCTGAGGTGTTGTCGCTGCGTGCGCTCATTTGTATAATACACGCATGATTCCGAATCAGTTAACGCACTATTTGGTGGCGTCGACATAGTCGTCTGCTGATGCGCATCATTACTAATCCCGAGGAGAACTTTGGTTTCGTAAGTCCATACCACTAATTTGATTAATTGATTATCAGCCTCTCGCAGTGTAATATCTTGTCCTATTAAAGACCATCCGATATCTCTTAATTTATACCAGCATCTATTCAACTCATCGATTGTATCATCGAAAACTTCAGAATCAGGACTTTGATCGATTCGACCTCGGATGTGAAATAGCTTGGTGTAGAAGACTGGTTTCAGGTCGTCTACAGTTAAACTACCAAATATCCATGTTCTGAGTAGTTTTCGAACCTCCTCCAACTTCGCAAAACACGTCATTGCCTCTTGAAGTGGACATTCTTGGGCAGCCCTATGTGTACCCCGTGGGACATAGAAAAAGCTTCCCCGCTCTTGTTTGAGTGCTTCTTCAAGAGCGATTATCGCTTCTTGACGATCCCCCACGGGAATTCCTCTTACTTCGCACTCGACCATCAATTCATCGCTACTTAATTGACTCGGATATATCATTGTTAAAAATAAAACTTCCTAATCTAAACAGAATTAATCTAAACTAAACTAAAAGTCTAAAAACTAAAAATAAAAAAAACATTAATTTTAAATTTACACAAAAAATAAAAACAACCATGGGTAAAACTCCCCTAAAATGAATAAATTCCGCCAACTTGGATCAAAATAAGGATAGGATAAAGGAATTGAAATTGAAAGTTTGATGAAACTATTTCCTTGTTCTCAATGATGCAACGGTAGTCTAAACCTAACATACAAGGTGATCCTCGCTGCTATGGTGAACTTGAAAACAGATAACACTAATGGTACCCACTAGGCCATGGCAAAATGCTTGCCCCCGTATCCGCAGCTGGTAGTCTTACTCTGAACTCAGCAGAGGAGCTCACCTGCGAGGGTGACAGAAGATTCCCATGTAAGTCAACCCATGTTGCTGAGGTCTTTTCAGACACTCGAACCTCGGTTGCTATGGCTGTCTATTGGGGGTGATAACTCGCCGGTTATCACCAAGAATTTCCGCAGTGTGTGACATAATAATGTTTAGCTTATGTCCTAAAACCTCATCAATATCCGTTCACTGATAGAACACCGGATTGGACAGCTAAAACATTATACCCTGAACGCGCCTAAAACTAACTATGGGAGGACTTGCAAAACCCATCCCGAAGCATGACAAATTTAAATAAACAACACAAAGTGGAATTTTCGCAATAACCTAACTATACACTGCTGCTTGGAAATCCATATTTTAAAATAAAAAAAATATCTTACGGCTCGTGATAATTTCTTACCGGTAGCCATAAGCATTTAACAGAGGAAAATTAAAATGTAGGGGCAGTTCAGCTTTACTAACCAGGATACGGAGTAGCACGCTTGATAACCAGAGAATGAGCAGCACTTTATACCCCCGAAAATTTCTTCAGCCGAGAGAGAGATATGCCCATTACATCTGGGAAACGTGTTATTCACCCTTACTGGTAAAATAAAGCATAACTGTTGATTGTACACGGTATTGAAAACCGTACAATCTCATAATTAATGAAGTAGAGTTCCGAGTATGAACACAATCAGAACAACCGTCGCGTTCCCAGTGCTACCACAAATAACAGTTCACCCCCCGGAGTGCGGGTTGGGACAATGCCACAAATGAACTAATTACCTGAAGATCCAGCATTGAAAAACAACAACTACAACATCCTTCCAGTGCATGTGTGTCTCACCAGTGCATTTGGTCAGGTTGGCTCGAAAGCCAAACCGCGGCGCACACTCACACCAGAAAGATTTTAATATCCCTAACATGTTCATTTTTCAGAAATTAATATTAAAAATTTGCACTCATATGGTACAGGTTAATTTGAAACTTGAGATGAGATCCTCCATATAATAAAGTATAAAATATTTTTGGTAATTTAAACCGAACTTTTACAGGCCAAATTTTAGGTCCCTGTTTGGGCGCCACTGTAACGATAAAAGTTTACTGTCTTACGACAGTATACCCTGTTGTTAAAGAAATTTGTCCCCATTTCGTGCCCTAGCCCCATGTGCGGCTTGGTTTCCCGCAGCTCAGCCTGGTAGGGGATGTGGTCGTGGGTTTTTGGGGTTAGGTGAAATAAGGGACCTAGATTACCGCACAATCATATAAACTCAGAGAAGATGGCCTAAAATTTACCACCTAAAATTTAAATCAAAAAGAAATAAGGGGTCATCGGACCCAAAACTGGCGGTTCCTAAACATATTGAGAGAATGGGTTTTCACCCATGGTTGTTATTTCTGGCTTCTTAGGGTAACATAATTACCTTAAGAAGCACTGACACACATCAACAATAACCATAAAAAAAACTAAAAGTTAGTTGGTGAATGAAAGTCTAGGAGGTCCTTAGTAGAAAGAGGGTGTCCAGCCTATGGGCCGGGTTACTCTCGATGCCCTCGCTTCTAGCAAGACTCAGCTTTGCTAGAAGCAACTAAGGTACCTCGCCACTATTGTAAAGTTTAGTAGTCACGCCTCAACACCAAACTTACCAAAATATATCTGTGTCCAAATCCAAAATAACACGCACGCACACAAAATTATTATTACTGATTGTTCTTCGCTAAGTTCTACACGATTCAATTATATAACTTGAAAAAGCTTAGTATAAAGTTCATACATCAACAGGTAAATAGTTCACTATTATTTTTTTGTATAATTATGGCTTTGAAATATTGCTATGCTTAGCAAATTTTGCAGGTTGGTGTTGTTATTTGTCCGTTAAATAACCACTATTATTTCGTATAATATATATATATATATATATATATATATATATATATATATATATATATATATATATATATATATATATATATATATATATATATATATATATATATATATATATATATATATATATATATATATATATATATATATATAGGCCCAATATAGCTATAGCAATTCACAAAAAAACTTTTCTTTCGGGTTTAGCACAATCTCTCGAATCGATAAGATTATTTTTATTCTTATTTAAGGGTATAATCGATTCATTTATTCCAATAAATTTCACTGCTGGTAACCTAATTAAAAATAAAAAAAAAACGCACAAAGTTTCTGTATTAAATTATTATATTATATTATTAGTAAAGTGGAAAAATGCACACCGATTTATTATTAATATTTTATAAAGTACTTAGCACGAAATACAATATTTTTATTGTAACTTAATTTAGCAAAACCATATAGAAAGTACATAAGAGTAATTATTCCAGTACAATAAATTGTCATATGAAATTTAAAATCGAAATATTTGAGTTAATTTTGCGGCTATCGAACTGAAATAGGACGAACATATATTCTTCAAGACCGGACAAGTGGTGCAGTGGTTAAAGCTTCGGCACTTGGACCGGGAGGTACTGGGTTCGAATCCCATCAGAGGCTAGATGCAAATCGAATTTTCATCATCGATTACAATCGGTGATGTTAATAAACACAACTAAGACCCTCTGATGGAGTGCAGAATTCAGCGCCGACCCACCTTCCATGTCAATGTACTACAGGTTGACATGGAGCTTGCAATGTGCAGGTGGTATACTGTAGTTGTGTGAGTAGGTGAATAGGTGAATGGGTTAATGATGTGGCGTGAATGCGTGGTATCACAATGGGCCAAAAAAATGGCCTAAGTGTCAACCACTGAAACCTAAAAAAACCTATATTCTTCAATATAGAGCTTTCCTTTTTTCTCATTTTTCTAAAATCAAAACAACACAATCACAAAAAATCGAAACATTGTATATTTTCTATTTAGGCATACATATGTGTGTGTAGAAAATCAAAACAAAATTCGAATAAATTTTTTAAAGCTATTGTAGTTGTATTGTATTGCAACACGTTGACGTAACCCAAAACCAACAACAATTAAAAGCCCTGAACAAAGTCTGAAACGCAGATACCAATATACGATAAACTACAGAAGATTGTGTTTATTACACTAACAATCCCATGTTATTTTTTTTTCTTTCGCACCACTACTTATTAAACTAGTGCGCACATACGATGTACAGATATATGCTAATACAACTATCTATAGTGTATTTTTTTCTGTATTTGTTGCATTAGCATGGCTTTATATTGTTGTTGGTTTTGCGTAACCACATCAATGTAAAGAGCAGAATACAAAATACCATACATTTAAAACACTTAATACTGAGGACGATATGTACAAATAGCAAATCAGGATCATATACACATACATTCAAAATGATCGCATGCGTACATTTCGATTTTAATGTTTTGTGGAATATAAAATAAACAGCGGGGAACTATATTACACAAAATTTACAATAAATACAAACACAAAAATGCAAATAAAAATAAGAGATGATCAAAATTAGAATTTAGAAAATGTAAATATTATTATCTTTTGTTTTACTTGATCGTGAATTACTACGTATATATTAGAGATTCAATCCGGATCGAATCAACTTAGAGTTAACTTTGGATTGAAACCGAGTTATCTTTTTTAGCGTATATATTGGCGACTTATGTTTGGATCGAATCGAAACCGAGTTGAAATAAACGTCAAAAAAATTATTCTAAATACATATTTCTAAATTTATTTAAATTCAAATAAAAATTAAACTACTTAAAAACAAATTATACATTCGCAAATAATCGTAAAGGAACTAAAAATGGCGTTGTTTTATTATTAATATTTTTATAAAAATTATTTGTTGTTGTTTTTCGACTCGATTCCATATATATTGGTGTTTTTCAGGATTGAGTTAACTCGATTCTACAAATTTGGTGGATCGAATCGAGTTAACGCGAAGTTGACTCGATCCCGTATATATTGAAATTTCGATCCGGGTTCAATCCGGATTGAATTCTTAATATATACGTAGTAAATGAATGAAGGAGTACAAGAAATAATGCACGCACATGTATATTTATGTTTTTCATATGTAGATGTAGTGTATTAACTGTAATTTCTTTTTCCAGAAGAAGGGCAAATAAAGAGCATTTAAAAAATATACATTTTAGAATATTCATAATTAGCAGGGAGAAAAACTTTTTCGAAACAAAATTTAACAGTTAAAAGGATTAAGTTATTTAAAAACTGTTTTATGAATAGATTTTATGAGGTAGCTAAATAGTTGAATGGGTAATATTATTTTTGATTACATATTACTTTGGTACACCTCGAATAATGTTTAATCAAACTATTTAGCCTATAATCTGACTAATCCGAGTTCTCGAATATCCCTAAATTTAATTATTACGAGTATTATTGAGAAAACTAAGGTCTTACTGATAGCGCATAGATTTATTTTAAGATTCACTCGGTCACTCGGTTCAATCTCACGATAAGTCTCATGACAATCTTGCAATATCAGTTCACGCACAGCATCAATGGTTTCCGGAACAACAACTGATTCTGGACGACCTTCACGAAATTCGTCTTGGAGTGAACTACGACCTCGATTGAATTCATCATACCATCGATAAACACTGGTCCTTGATGGAGCTTCATCCCCAAAAATTGAAATAACTTTATCCATGCACTCTTGCTGCCTTAATCCACGTCGAAAGTTGTAAAAAATAATCGCACGAAAATGTTCACGATTTAATTCCATTTTTTCGCCGAGATGTTGAGTTAATGAGTACTGTAAACAACACAAATAGCGCTCGAATGTCAAAACGTTCTGAGTACGTATAATCTCAAAAATGTCAAACTTTACGATAGAGCTGTCAGTTGCCAGATTGCAACACTAGGGTTGTCCAATCCCGAAATATAAAAGGTAACCCTCGTAACACAATAAAGAAAATGTTTTTTAATAATAAACCTAGAGTTGATCGCCTTTCCAAGTCAGGTGTTTATAGGATCAATTGCAATGATTGTAGTTTTTCCTATATTGGTTAGACTGGCCGCAATTTTGGAGTTAGAGCTAAAGAACATTTATTTGGTTGCAATCAATCAACTTTCCATAACCATTTAACTTCAGAAAATCATACAGCTAGAACAATTTAGACATAATACATATACAACTCAAAGGCAGACGTTTAGATACATTAGAATCTTACGAAATTCGAAAATCAATATTTCTTAACCAAAATATCCTTAACGAACAGAAAGATATCCGTTACAAAATCGGCTAAACAACCTGAGAATTCACATCTCCTGAAACCTAGTGGCACAGGTACTTTAGGACTGAGCTTTTCTGAATCCTTAACATACATAGTGTACCGGTTTTCAAAGTTTTCTTATATTTCTAAATGGTGTCAATTGCTTCGGGAAATTGTTTCCAATGGAAAATTGATTTGCTGAGTACCGTTATCTACTTCGCATTCATACATTCAATTCCCTAGCACTATATTGTATGTGCTACACAGCTGTGTATACAGCACGAAATAATTTTTCGAAAAATGTACTATTTGCTCAGTACTTATGTGGAAAGACACAAACGGAATATCCAGCGCATTAAGATTTTCACTGGGAGCTGAAATATTCGTTTATAAATTACTCATAAATCCTCGTACATAGCTAATTCTCCATTATTAATAACGGAAGATTAATAAACACCACACAAAACAAAAATAATATTCATTATTTAGGATCGATCAATAACGATAGAATAATAAATTTTACCGAGTGAATCTTAAAATAAATCTATGCGCTATCAGTAAGACCTTAGTTTTCTCAATAATACTCGTAATAATTAAATTTAGGGATATTCGAGAACTCGGATTAGTCAGATTATAGGCTAAATAGTTTGATTAAACATTATTCGAGGTGTACCAAAGTAATATGTAATCAAAAATAATATTGCCCATTCAAATATTTAGCTACTTCATAAAATCTATTCATAAAACAGTTTTTAAATAACTTAATCCTTTTAACTGTTAAATTTTGTTTCGAAAAAGTTTTTCTCCCTGCTAATTATGAATATTCAAAAATGTATATTTTTTAAATGCTCTTTATTTGCCCTTCTTCTGGAAAAAGAAATTACAGTTAATACACTACATCTACATATGAAAAACATAAATATACATGTGCGTGCATTATTTCTTGTACTCCTTCATTCATTCACGATCAAGTAAAACAAAAGATAATAATATTTACATTTTCTAAATTCTAATTTTGATCATCGCTTATTTTTATTTGCATTTTTGTGTTTGTATTTATTGTAAATTTTGTGTAATATAGTTCCCCGCTGTTTATTTTATATTCCACAAAACATTAAAATCGAAATGTACGCATGTCGATCATTTTGAATGTATGTGTATATGATCCTGATTTGCTATTTGTACATATCGTCCTCAGTATATTAAGTGTTTTAAATGTATGGTATTTTGTATTCTGCTCTTTATATTGATGGTTACGTCAACGTGACGCAATACAATACAAATACAATAGCTTTAAAAAAATTATTCGAATTTTGTTTTGATTTTCTATACACACATATGTATGCCTAAATAGAAAATATACAATGTTTCGATTTTTTGTGGTTGTGTTGTTTTGATTTTAGAAAAATGAGAAAAAAGGAAAGATTTATATTGAAGAATATATGTTCGTCCTATTTCAGTTCGATAGCCGCAAAATTAACTCAAATACATATTTCGATTTTAAATTTCATATGACAATTTATTGTACTGGAATAATTACTCTTATGTACTTTCTATATGGTATCACCTCGAAGGTTATGCCGAGTGTTAAAATTTGATGTTGAAATTTGGGTTGATAACGGAACTGAATAAAATTCCGAAAAACGTCCAAACTTTTTTGTTTGAAGTTGATAAATGAAATTTATTTATAATTTTGTTATAATAATGCAATCAAGCATCGGAATTTTTATAAATAATAAAGATGATGATTCAGAAGAAGTAACGCCAGTTTACATTATAAGAAAACGGTTACGTGATAGTTGGATAGTTAATATGTATATTTAGGGTCCCATACGAAACGACACATTTTACAACAGGATGTGCTAAAACAGGATGTCACAAAACAGGATATCACAAAACAGTACATGGTACACTAAAGTACATGGTACGGAACAGGACCGATTAAAACAGTACATCACAGAACAGTACATGGTACACTAAAGTACATGGTACGAAACAGGACCGATTAAAACAGTACAACACAAAACAGTACATGGTACACTAAAGTGCATGGTACGGAAGAATGCATCGCAAAACAGTACAAAATATAACAGTACGTATTAAAAGAGAACACCACAAAATAGTTAACACTTGACCGACCGGTCATTTCTTCGCCGCGTGCGCCGTGACGACGGGGAAAATTTCACTATCACTATCAACTAGAATCATCATTATTTATTGTGTTCAATTGTTCTAATTCCAAAAAAATTGGTATCAGAACAGTGTGATAAATTGTCTGCAAATACTTCATCATCACTTGCAATGTTCGAAATTTTGGGTAAAATTATTTAAAAAGTATTTAAAATAAAATATTGTATTATATGTATAATATTCAATGATATTTAAAAAAACTGTTATTATTTAACAAATATATTTTAAAAAACTGTTATTATGCTCTTAGAAACGACATGTGGTGTATGCGCGTCGAATATAAACTAAAGTAAAATTCAACTTCGGTGCAATATAAATATAGTGTTTTTTTTAAGTTTTAATGCATTTCTCATAACAAACAATAAACAAACGATTTCAATTTTTGATGTCCGTAGCATGAGGGTAAACACTGTGAAACGTAGAAAAAAAATTTTTTTCGGTCTTTTATGGGTTAAGAGTTTTATTTCAAGCTCTAACGCAATTAAAAAATAATTTACGATCGTGTTTTAATACTTCTTCCTCTTGATACAAAGAGCTCTTTGATTGTGACTAACGGTCGATCTTGTCGCGACAACAAAAATATTTTAACCTTGGAATAATTTTTTTCTTGTAGTACAATCCTTCATTCATAGATGGAAGCATAAAACGATTTATATTTGTCGGTAGATATTACTGAACCCGTCGTTAAACGTCAGAAGTCAAAACAGGTACTCCCTACCGTTGCCGTCGGTTACCATCAGCTGACAAGGCGGGTAGATATTACTCGGCCCGTCGGTTAAGTGTTAATAGTCAATTTTACGATTTTAATAACTTAATCTTGCAGGTTTTTAATTCCAAAAAATTGTTTAATTTTTATTTATTGTTGCAAAATAGATCAAAAATTTAAATAAATATATAAATAAAATAAATATATTATTTATATATTTATTTAATTTTTTTATCTATTTTGTAACGATCGAATATTAGCGATTTAAATTCAAACAATGTTATATATTGTTAGGTGAAGGGATATTTTATTATAACTTAAAGGAATTATAATTATATATAGTATACTGTCTAATTACTCTAGGTGAAGGCAAATATCCACTTAATAATATCCTAATTACTAAACGTATTCACAGGTGCTGTTCATTAATATGTACTTTAGTGTACCATATACTGTTTGTGATGTACTGTTTTAATCGGTCTTGTTCCGTACCATGTACTTTAGTGTACCATGTACTGTTTTGTGATGTACTGTTTTAGTCGGTCCTGTCCCGTACCATGTACTGTTTTGTGATGTACTGTTTTAGTCGGTCCTGTCCCGTACCATGTACATTAGTGTACCATGTACTGTTTTAATCGGTCCTGTTTCGTACCATGTACTTTAGTGTACCATGTACTGTTTT
Organism: Nephrotoma appendiculata; assembly: GCA_947310385.1. NCBI lineage: Eukaryota > Metazoa > Arthropoda > Insecta > Diptera > Tipulidae > Nephrotoma > Nephrotoma appendiculata. Next base: position 201,074,050 of record OX371223.1, read on the forward strand.
GTGATGTACTGTTTTAGTCGGTCCTGTCCCGTACCATGTACTTTAGTGTACCATGTACTGTTTTGTGATGTACTGTTTTCATCGGTCGTGTTTCGTACCATGTACTGTTTTATTACATCCTGTTTTGAGATGTGCCATAGTGAGCGGCTTTGGTACATTTAAATTGCAAATTTTTTAACATAACCTCAGTTTTTCCAACCATCCGCGAGTTTCTCTGGAGGACCTGCAGAATCAGAATTTAAGAGGGTCCTTTACTAAAATAAATTTTAATTTTGAAGCTAACCTAAAATTTAAAATACGCACATGTACAATCATACTACATTATTTTCCTAGTAGTGGTGGTTAATATGTATACTTTTGATCTCTTGTTTAGTTTTGCTTATGAATGGAAAAAAAATCAACATAGTGTAGTGTTGTTGGTATGGAATGGAGTAAAAACGAAACATAGAAATTAAATAATTTGAAGTCAATTAGTGCATACATGTCCTAATTTTCATGGAAATGTTTTTAAAAATCTCGCTTAAACTCAAAATGCATTGATAATGCCTGTATCAACAACGTATGACGGGTATTTATAGAAACGTGAACAAAATGTGTAAGAAAAATAAATTAAGTTTAGTAAAAATTAAATTTATTTTCGTATGTCCTAACATTCTTACCTTTGTAATCCGATCTCTATTCTCTATTGGTGCATATTGTAAATTGCAAATTCTGATGTAGTAATGATATATAGATGATTCCCAGAATTGATTACAATATACATAATTACAATTCAGTGATTACATGAAAACCACTCCTATGATTTGCCTAAGGGAAAATTGCACCCCAGAACAGTTATTATCATCAACCAATCATGAAATCTTGACCACATCAATCAGATTAGACGAAATTGGCCTCAGACGATATAGACCTCAGATATGTACAAAAATGTCGATTTTAGTGAGTTCAATTATTTATTACACCAGACCGCCACCAGATATTGAATCAAACGTTTGTCTTTAATATACATGTATATAACGATTTATAAGCTCACGATAGAAAAGCTCCATACCATAAATTAATCTGTTACGATTAATATGATGATCAGTGTTGTGCGTCAACGCATATTTCCGAATTGTCTCCATGTTGGTGTCGAAAATAGCGTAGACAATTGATAGGTATACAATGTCGATAATTGGTAGGATATGTACAAAATTTGTAGATAATGTAGATTATTACTTTTTTGTTGTTTTTGTTTTTCTGTATGAAAGATGACGACCTTTTAGTTTTCCAGTTTAAATTGGATTTTATCTATATATTACGTCAGTTCAAAATTCAATTTTTATTAAACAAATAGGTGAGATTGAAAATGCGGTCTGTCATGAATATTTTCAAAACAAATACTTCATTTATGATTTTAACATCCGGTTTTGAGCAACGTGGTTGAGGTACTACAAAACTTATAGCGTAAATGAGTTTTGTTGATTGTTTACTGTTTTGGTTGTATATTTTGATCAAAATTGAAAACAAAAAAAAAAGATGTTTCTTACAGATAACGTAATATTCCAGACTAACATTGTGTGATAGCTGTGATGATGATCTTGTCATTAACAAGTATACAGGCGGGTTTTTTTTAATGTAGGTGATATCAATTTTCGCTCGAGTTAGCTCAGGATTAGATTTGACCCAGAGATTTACCAATTGATTATCAACCGACATTTGTGTTTCCTGGTCCTTTTTCAATGGAGTTATCTTTCTTGAAATTGGGGCGAGTGGCATAGATATATAAAACAACAACAACTTCATCACTAAAGTCAAGCAACCATTGCTTAGATTATTGCAAGGCCTCCGGGTGACCACAAGGTTGCTTAGGAACAATTAGAGAAAAAAGAGAAACGAAATTCTTGGCCCCCGTGCAGTGATATAAAACAGTAGTGAAATAAGACCAAATGAAATAACTTAATATATTCTCTGGACGCAATGAATAAGGCGTGGGCACACTCCCTGTGCTCCAAAATTGTAGATAAAGGGAAAAATAAGGCTTAAAGTATCAGGTGAGCCTTCAGTCATATTTTGGCATTTATTAGGATTATGAACTCAAGGAACTTGTACTCGTATAGTCATTTTTTGTCTCAAAATGTGTTTATGCTTTATCATTTTAATGTGGTAATGATGTTGAACATTGTAAAGGGTCTTTGAATAGGGACGTTCGAAATTGGTTGGGTTATAACAGCCATGTTGTTAGATATTGTCAAATCTGTTGTGAATTGCTCAGTAGTGTATGGTAAATTGCCGAAAACTTGCAGGTAGTGCTGCACCTCCCTTCCACCATTTTATCCTCCCAAGGATAGGCCCTATTTAAAACTGATTTTGACCGTGTAAATTTTTTTTAATTTGCTCATTCAACAATTTCGCACTTTAACCGTAACATAAATCGCACTTTAAACGCAACACTACCATATCATATTTTTAAATGTGACGAAAGAATGAATTCCATCCTTGAAATGGTTTGTTTGATTACAAAGAAATAATAGAATTTTGATAATTTTTTTTTATGCTTTGGTTTTCGATTGTAATAGTGTTATTATTGTTCCGTATATTGGCCGCGACCTGATGAGAGAGAAGGCTGATTTTTTCAAATCAATAATCTCATCCGTTCGATTGTTGTGATTCTTACACATTTTCCATCTATAAGTTAAAATTTAAATTTTGATAATTGCTAACAGAAATACATATAATTTTCGACATTGTCTACATTCTCTACATTGTCAACGCTATTTTCTTAATTTTCTACTTACATTGTCTACACGTGTAGAATGTAATTTATCTACGCGGCGTAGACAATACGGCACAACACTGACGATGTCTGATCGAATAAGATTGATTTAGGAGCTCCGATAATAGCTCGAATACCTATACACCAAATCCAATATCGAAATATTTAAATTTATTACTGTATAAATGCGTGGAGTTCATGCTAAAGGGTAGCAGTACAGAAACTATTCAAAATAATTCTTTTAGAGGTGAGGCCCCAAAGGACCTCAAAATTATTAATTTGGAGTTTTCAAAAGCTCATAAATAGTTCATAGTTCCTCCTTGTTTTGTTTCTTGCATGGTTCCCAGGCTAAATAACTCAACAAACTTAAAAATTCTCATGTTCTTTTAAATTCAATTTCTTTTATAGGTATATATGTACATACATAGGGTTACATATATAAATAATAATGCCTTGTAAAATAATAAATTAGTGCACAACAAATATTTTATAGCAATCTTAAATATCATATATATCCAGATAATCTGGGTCCCTGAGCACTCGGACGTCACGGGAAACTGCAGGGCAGATGAACTAGCTAGGTACGGTACGACTCTCTAGATGCAACCGGAAAGGGCAGGTCTGAGGAGGCCTATAGCAGCGCTCAAATTGGCGCTCAGTAAAAAGGCAATCGCCTCGACAGATGAGAGGTGGACCAACACTCTCACGTGCAGGGTAGCAAAACAGGTTTGGCCAAAACTGGACCTGCGGCGCTCCAAGGCACTAGTATCCCTGGGAAAACGAGACTTATTTTTGGTCGTAGGGATACTGACAGGACACTGCCTTTTTGGGGAACATGCGAGAAGGCTGGGTCTAGAGACGAATGACTTTTGTAGAAGTTGTATGGACGAAGAGGAGGAAGAGACGTTAGTTGACTTCCTCTGCTCGTGTCCGGCATTAACATATAAAACACGTAAGTACTTCGGTGTGTACGACATGGACAGCCTTTCTGAACTCGCGGACTGTGGGGTGCGAGATATTTTACGCTACATCAGTAGCTCTGGTTGGTTTCAGCGGGAGTAAGGGGAGATTGGATCCTGTGGTATCACAGTGTGTAAAATTCTTTACACATACACAAACATTTGATTCCCTTCATGTGCGCGCGCATACCAAACGAGTAATAGCCACCAATCGGAAATTTGCTGAACTTATTTTCATGAAAAATTTTGATAAACTATTTTTATTTTTATAATTTATATATTAAAATTGAAAAATATTTAAAAAAGAAGAAAACTAGGCACGAGATTAAGAATTCTAGTTGATTCTTGTGAAAGAATTTGTTGTCTACTGTAGTTGTATATTCCAATCGAACCTGCATAACTTGCCCAAGTTTGAGAGCTAATAAAAGAAAATTTGGAAAAACTAGGCACGAGTTTTACATGTTATCTAATGAATATAAAAAATTTTTAGAAGAAACTGTTCACACAAGTGCTTATCGAACCTGCACAAGATACCATTACTTTGGTACAAGACCCTCTTAAGCACACTGATAACTCACTCTATTTCATTCAAAGAAAATTTCGAATTGATCAACAGTTGTTGTCGGTCTATTGGAAAAATTAAAAAATGATCAAATAATTAATTTAATAACACGAATTTAATAATAATATTGTTTAAATTAAATTTTAATTGTAACTCACATTTCCTAAACTTATATTTATCTACTTTATATTTGATTCTATAATACGAAACACGATCTTCGTCACGTTAAATGCAGTCGTAAAAAAACGAAAAAAATTCATAACCGCTCATTTTCGATACTAAAAAAACGAAAAATTTCATAATCACTCATTTTCGATAATATCGAGTAAAAACATTATCGAAAAAATCATAATAGGCCGGTAAATAATGAACAAATTTAAGAATTTTTCTTATATTGTTACAGATTTTAGGAAAAACTCGATGTAATACGATTAAATAGGATGGGAAGATTATGATTATTGGTAAACTAAAATCGATTTTAAGTAAGATTAAACTAACAAAAAGTAATTTTAACACAAGGGCTATTTGAACAAATTGTCTATTAAACGTCACCAGAATAATAGACATTATTTGTATTTGTGTTCAAAGTCGGGCTACTGCAATATCGTTAATATTGTATTTTGCTTATCAAATTGATTTTCTTACCAACAAAAATCCACTAAGTTGGTACTTCTAGTAGAGCAAAATATAGTATATACACCACGCTTGATAACTACTATTATAGTCCTCGCTTGTTATAACCCTCACCACTCCGCGCGTCGCATTATAAATTATTGCTCGGATTATAACAGTGAGAGGTAAATTTACCTACAGTACTAAATATTCGTGTAAATCGGAGCCACAAAAGTGGATTGATTGATTGAACTGAAAGACAAATAGGAAGGATAGGAAAGGTATTTTTTTAGGACGGAACGGTCCGGTTGTAGACATCTAGCAATCGTACGATAGAAAACACAATTCTAATTTACTAGAGGAAGGAAAAGGTGTAATAGGTTTAATGGTTAAAAATGGTATTGGTCTTCAACACTTGCTTCTTTAAATCGGTAACCTAAGGAAAAAATATTATTATTTCACATGCATATAAAAATTTCCTGAAATTCAATTCTAAATTGAATGCCTCGCCTCATTCACTTGCCAAATGGATTAACTCCATTTTTTGAATCTTATTAAATTTTAATATCAAAGCACTTGATTGGCTCCTAACCGTACAGCAAAAAAGGATTCCACACTAATTTTGTTTTTATCGTCATTTCTTTACAAGGCAAAGAGATCAATTTCAATTGAATTGCGTACATTTTTTGAATATCTGCCGCAATGCAGATATTTATAAAACACATTGCGAAAAACGTATCGCATTTATGCTTTCGGGAGACATGTCGCAAATGAAAATTTTTTGCTAAAATCTTGCTCTGGGTATATAATATTCAAAACAAATTTCTCTAATAATAAGTATTAACACCACTTGCTAAGATTTATAGGACTTAACCAGGAGGTGAATTGCATTAAAATAAAATACTGCTACTCACAGACGTCAAATTTACAATAATCTTATTTTAAATATGATCGTTACTAATGAACGATAAAACGAAAAGTGGATGAATGACAAATCATTTTTACTTACAAGAGTATGAGTATGAAAATACTTTTATATAATACTACTAGTAGGAGAAATTAACGTTATAATTATCCAGTAGTAAATCACTAATAAGCCGCCCGGTGGCAAAGTGGTCAGTTCAGTATGTTTGCTCCAGCGACCAGAGCTCCTGGGTTCGATTCCCACAAGGAAAAAATTTCACCGCTGGTTTAGGATCAATGAATTAAGCATTCATTATCCGAAATGAAAATATGATTATGAAACCTCATTTGTGGCGGCCAAATCTCTTGATGGGATATATAGTGCCAGAGAGGGAGAGAGAGAGAGAGAAATCACTAATAATAATGTATAATACAAATGTATAATAATTATATTGATTTATTATTTCTCCCTTCTTAACACAATGAAGACGGTATGTGATGAAAAGCATATTGTCTGAATTCCCGCATATTTTGTTGAAATTATGTAAATAAAAAGTGATAATTTTTTTATAACACTGAATTGAATATAACGGTTCTTTATTATTGAATATAATGAATTGAATATAATGGTGCTTTATTATTCAATTACAGTGAAAATCCCGAGAGCCGGAAATCACTTATCGCGAAAATTCTTGAGAGACGGATAAAAAATCTAAAAATATCCCCGTCAAATTAATTTCGAAGTTATTTTAACCTTTATAGCGAAAAATCCCGAAACGCGGACGAAAATTCGCTGCTTAGTACAAATTTTTATTTTTGAAACCATGAGAAGCGAAAATTGCATAGTTTAAGAGTGTTCTTTACCAAAATAAAATTTAATTTTGAAACTAACCTAAAAACTAAATTAGCTACAATTCTTATCCTTTACTTATACATTCGTACCTAATAAATCATTTAACATTGTATTGGTTACCAAATACCAACTAAAAATTTTAACTATTTATTAAGTAGAGAAGGTATTATAGTTTTAAATTTCTCTCGGAAGAGATTAATAAAAATTTGGCTATGTAGAAGAATCAATATTATAAAGTACATTAATATTGCATTTATTTTAATATGCTCACACAATAAAATATTTTTGTGAGTAAAGAGCGTATTTTTCTTGTCTGTTTTGCTACGATATTTTGTGTTCTATATTATCAACCATATTATATACGAGTAAAAAAATGTTTGATCGGCTGGTGGTAATAATTTCATTGAAGCAGTTTATTTTTCGCTATATAGATGATGTTCCTGCCTCTGTGTGGAATACAGATATTTTTTTTTTAAATATTGAGTTTTTTTAATTTCGATTATTTAAAAATTTATTTATTTCATAAATATTTTTTTATTATCTGTATATTATTGTATATAGGTAATTGAATTTGATTTTTCATTTTTTCATTTTAAAAATCAAAAATTATTTTGTAATGAGGCGTACAAAAAAACGTTGTAATTGTGCGTTTGGTAGAAAACGCAGTTTTTTGTTGAGAAGATGTAACAAGTATTAGTCTATGCAGCAGAATCTGAGCTTTCGAGTTCTCAACAAGAAAATGTAAACGATGTTATCTCTCAGTCTACTGAATTTGAGAGTTCTACTGAACAAATTATTTTAAATCCGGAATTAGTAAAAGGAAATAGTTCCCCAGACCTTCATTTTTCCAAGTCGAAGGAATAGAATAATTTCAGTGCATATGTTTTTTTGAAAATAATTTATCTAATTTAGTAATTTTGAGAGAACAGAGACCATGAGAACGTGGTTTAGTGTCGAAATAGTTTCTCAAATGTAACATGTGCAACGAACAATTTTCATTAGATACTAGTTTAACATAAGATTCGGATGCAAACACAAATTTAAATTATTTGTCCGTTGTCGGTGGCATTGCAATTGGGACTGGTTTTATGCAGACAGAAGAGTTTCTTGCGATGTTAATCTTTATGTGAGTGACGGGGTACCCGGGTACCTTTTGCACTATTAAACGTCTAGCTTTGTATGTTCCAGTTATAATAAAAAGTTTTAATTTTATGAGAACTTCCAGTTCAATTGATAGACTACGTTCACACTTAAAAATGAGAAATTTTACAAATTGGACGCACGTGAGAGCAAAAAGTAGTTTAGTTGTACGAATTAAACTCGATTTATATTATACGTTCCTTTCAGTTCCTTCATTTATCGTATCAGACAAAAAAGAAACATTGCTACATATATTGTATATAGGAGTATTTATATTATCCGTTCCTACACTTACGGAACGGATAATATAAATACTCCTATGAAACTACATATAACAATTTTTTTTGTCTGACACGATAAATGAAGGAACTGAAAGGAACGTATAATATAAATCGAGCTTCTGAGTAACACAGGTACCCGGTGGGTACCTTTATATATTTTACACTATATTTGAAAGAAAAAGTATGCAAATATTTTATAGTTTTATGTTATATGGCGTTGTATTTCATTGTTTGTATTTCTGATTATTTATTTCATTTAATTTATGTTTATATTTTTATTTATTTCAAAAAACTAACCAACATTTTTTTATTACTATCGATCATTTTTTTCACTGATGTGACATGTTGGATTATTTATGTGTTATTTATTTATTTATGTTTTTTTTTTTTTTTTAAAGGAAGTATTAATTGTCCAGTGGATTTAATGTCCTTTGAAGGTCAATTAATACCCCCCTTTCATTCACGCACAGACGACCCATTCACACAATTACAGTATACCACCTGCACATTGCAAGCTCCATGTCAACCTGTAAACTGACATGGACGGTGGGTCGGCGCTGAATTCTGCACTCCAACAGAGGGTCTTAGTTGTGTTTATTAACATTACCGATCGTAATCGATGACGAAAATTCGCTTTGCATCCAGCCTCTGATGGGATTCGAACCCAGTACCTCCCGGTCCAAGTGCCGAAGCTTTAACCACTGCACCACTTGTCCGGGTTTATTGTACTCCCTGGATAAACTTACGACTAATTAATACTAACTTAAACTATAAATAAAAACTTAAACTAGGTAAAAATATCGCTAAAAATTAATTAATGTGTTAATTAACGGATTATCCATTAAATTACAGTTGGCGATATATTTGTATTTACGAGAAGCAATTGAATCTCTAATTGTGGTAGTGCCCGATATTAAGTGTAAGGTTTTCGTATGGAAGTGCCTTGGTTTATCTAAAGAATTTAGAATTTTGTTTTGAGTAATTTGGATTTTCTGTATGTGGGTTTTGGCTGTTTTGCTCCAACTAGGACAACCATATAGTAAAGTTGGTAGAATAATACACTTGTAAAGCAATAGTTTTTTTGATCTATGTAGGTATGATTTTCTGCATAATAAGCCATAAAGTACTTTAACGAGTTTTTGGGATAGTTTAATTTTGTCTCCGATATGTGTTTTGAAGGTCAGCTTGCTATCTAGAGTTATACCGAGATATTTTACCTGGTTCTCCCAGGTTATTAATGATCCATTCAGATTAAGTCTTCTGCCGGGTAAGTATAGGTATAGGAGCTCTCCGTCTTGCAAAATAAATTGCTTTTGTTTTACTATGATTTACTTTAATCCGCCATTTATCAAAATAACTATTTAGTATATTAAATGAGTTCTCGAGTGTATTTATGATATGATTAGGGTCAATATGGGAGAATAGTATTGCTGTATCATCGGCAACAGTAGCTAGCAAGCAGTTTGGTGGGATTGGGATGCAACCTGTCTATATTGAATAGAGATCTGGACTGAGAACTGATCCTTGAGGTAATCCTGACGCTATCTCATACCAATCAGATGTTATCCATTGATAATGAATTTGGAATTTTCTTTGATCGAGGAAGCTCTGGATAATCCCTATTATTTTAGTAGGAAATCTCTTGTTTATTAATTTGAAAATCAAACCTTCATGCCACACAGTATCAAAAGCTTTTTCGATATCCAAGAGGATCATACCGGTGGATCTCTTCTCTGTAAGATTCATTTTTACTGATTCAATTATTCGGCTTAGTTGATGTGTGCAGGAGTGGCCGAATCCGTCTGGAATTATTTTATGGACAGGTTGTTCGTCGGAAATATGAGATTGGATTCGGTTCCGAATGATACACTCAAATATCTTGCCGAGGCCGTTTAGAAGACTTATGGGTCTATAGCTAGTAGGGTTGGTGGGGTCTTTGTTGGGTTTTAATACCGATTTTATTTTAGCTGCCTTCCAGATTGTAGGAAAATAAGAAAATTTCAGACAAGCATTGTAGATATAAACATGTTTTAGGATTGATCTTATTTCTGCGGGATTAGTGAATGCGAAATTTTCATTTATAGTGGTATTTAGTGTATTGTTAAAATTTACGATGGTCGGATAAATATTCTCATTTGTCGAACTGGTTGCAGTAGTTAAATTTCTATGAGAATTAAAGAATTAGGTTGGTTTTTTCTTCATGATAAATTTTAGTCCATCAGCTTCTAAATAAGGAATAATGTGTGTCGTTTTCCTTCTTAATGTCTTACTGAGTTTTCATATGTGACTATTGTTGCTATCGTACAGCTGTAGGTTAATTTTGGAGAAGATGTTATTCCAATTGGCTATAATAAGCTTCTTAATTGCCTTTGCAATCACTCTATTTAAAATGTTGATATTATGTTTTGTTGATGGATCGTGTAGATTGTTCCATTGCCGTCTGAGGCGGTTCCTTGTAGTTTGTAAGAAGTTAATATCTTCAGTTAAAGTGATGAATTTATATCTAGAGTTGGCTGTTTTTGTTGGAATGGCTTCGTTTCTTGCGTGTATTATAATTTCATTGAAAAGTTTAATTTGTTTGTCAATTTCATGTTGAATATTATATTGAGTTGCATTTTCGAATCTGTTCTTATATTCTAATATGTTCAAGTTTTGATTAATGATATACTTGTAAAGCGGCCAATTGGCATTTTTATAATCAGGATATGACGTGTTTCTATGTATTTTAAAGTGTTTTATAATTAATTCGAACTTAACTGGAAGGTGGTCTGAGGAAAATTGATTCAGAGCATTCACATGACGGATAAAGTTTGGAATGTTTGTAAGAATTATATCTATTGTGGAAGGTCTGGAGTTTTGCTTTAGTGGAATGTATGTTGATGTTGGCGGAAATAGGATTTTAAAACTAATATTGCGTGTTAGGATGTCATATAATGTGTTACCTGCATTATTATTGCGAGCACAGTTCCAAGAGCCGTTACGAGAGTTGAGATCCCCGCATATGATGACATTCCTCATATTCATGAGGGTTAGGAGATCGCGGGTGTAAGCACGTTGTATTATATTTTTAATGAAAGGCCCAAATATATTTTAGCAATGTGATTTGACTATCGGGGATGTGCTTCCTGGGAAGTATACTGAGATAATTCTTGTAATACCACAAGGACCTTCAATGCTTATACCTAATGCCTCGATTACTTTAAGGTTGTTGAAATGGGGAAGCAATTTGTATTTTAAATTCTTTTTGGCAATAATGACTATTCCTCCATGGGCACCGTTTAAACGATCCATTCTGTGTATATTATAGTCAGGATGGCAACGCAATCGAGAATTCTGGTTTAGCCAAGTTTCGCAAAGTAGTCCAATAGATATATTTTTATCGTCCATAAAATTCATCAATTCAATAACCTTTGTAGCTAACCCATGGCAATTCCAGTAAATGATACTAAGACTGTGTCCGAATGTGCGATAAATATTGTTTAGTACTAAATTTGTGAAAATACCGAACGCACCCGAATTGTCACAGTCGTTAGGTATAATTGACAGTTGCGTGGTAATTAAATCGGAGAAAAATTGTTGTATGCACTTTTCAACAGATTATTATGACTAGAAACTGATTAAAGTGAATGATCTGAACTCAAGGATGTAATACTAAACAGCAATATTGTATTTTGCTTTATAAAATTAATTTAATACATAGTTAAAATAAAATTGCTTTTATGATTTAAATCTTTTTCTTATTTTTAGAGTTATCTTAAATCTATAAATGAAAACAATCATAATTTTTAAATCAAAATTTTTATCAAAAAAAATTATCACACAATTCGGGCAGCAAAACGACAAAAATTTCGCACAAGCGAAAAATTGTTCGCCTTAGTGTCAAATATTTTTGCTAGAAAATATTTATCACTCAATTCAAAGGGTATTATTAATTAACCTATTATTTGGTTGGGAAGTATAATTTGGGTTATTATTTACCATAAAGATATTCAACGGCTAAATTCATAATTACGTGAAATTGTTCAAACCGAGTTGTACAATTTGATAAATTTGAATGAATATCATTAATTAATTTATTGATCACGCCTAACGAGAATAGATTATTATCCCTACTGTTATTTAATGTATTATTGTTTATGTTTATATTATTATTGCACAAAATAAACTAACTGTTTTTGTTATTATTGGCTTGTCACTGTTTTTATTAGAGAAAAACAAATTAATATTTTTAACGGTAGATAATATTTTATGGTAATAATGATGCTGACTGATCGGCTGATCATTATTGAAATGAAAATCCATTATACATTTCATAATTGCAATCATGAAATTTTTTTAAAAATTATCAATACAACTTTTGCTATTAAACCACGGAAAGTGTGGGATCAAATTTAAAAAGACTTTCTGTTGGTCTTTCGAAAGCTGTACAATATCGCAAAAACTTTCAAAGAATTTTTGAGGAGAAAATTAGGAGCCAGGAAAAAATTACCATGTTTCAAAAAGATTTTGATAACGCGTCTTTCCATGTGTTTGGTCAACAAACACATTGCGATGTTTACTTTTGTAACGGAGGAAAATCGGGTGACATAAATCTGGTTCCAGAAATGCAGGAGTCAGGTATTTTTGGAAAACTTGATTATCCGCAGATTGCGAGTTAATGCAAAAAGTCCTTTTTATGATGTAGATTCAAATCGAGTATAACATTTGCACTCACTGATTGCTAAAACTATTGGCGGAAAAAAAATGTTCTAAAAGGCAAACGTACACAAGCAGAGCACAATTTGCAGTTTTGCAGCACAACACGCTGTGTGCGCACTATTCGCTACAAAAGCGGATGTCAAACGAGACAAAACGGATTTCAATTACAAAAGCGGATTTCAATATCACCGGTTTCATTTTGCTTTCTCTTGCAAAGAGTAATAATTACGATCAAGATTTTCTGAAAATTTATTATTTCGAGTTTTTGCAGATTTACCAATCACTATATGGCCGAATATCGATTATATGACTTTTAAAAGTTGTCTTTGTGTCTATGATTAAACGCATAAGTAAGTGCCAGAAGGGGCGTACAAAAAAATCACATTCTTTGATTTACTTAGGTGTTTGGACGAAGAATTACCAATTATTTTTTGAACCAGTTTCGCTTCGAAAACAAACAATAACTGGCCTTCTTTGTTCAACATCGATACCTTGCCATAGAACAGACAGCTTGAAATAACATCTGGGATACGACAGAGAGAGGGATCCTATTACTCGTAGGTGTTTTTGAATGTCGCCACACCAGCGTATAGTCTACGTCAACCGCTACGACGTATGCCGACTTATTGTTGATAGAACGCTTTTCTTATTATACAGTTAGATGGGTATCTTTCAACGTAGCTCAATCATCTACCTCGGTCAGATTTAATGCATCCTTTAATATCACAGTTGTAGACTGAAGGTGCTAAATTTCGTGAGGCATTCGAATCCGATATTTGTTGTTCGCAACCTTAATTGAATTAATCTACATTTGTTGGTCGTCAAGGTCCAACCATCATTTCCAAAAGTTAGCGCAGATCTTATAAGTGTTTTATTGTAATAAATTGATTTTGTCTGATGGGATAAGTTCTTAGCAATTTCTAGTTTATTTATTTATAAATAAATAAATAAATTAGTGCTTTATAAAGTGCGATTTTACACGATTGCGAAAGATATTTTAATCGCAACAACCTTGATTGTGCTAAAAGACTCGTGGCACTATTCTAGCTTTCCCTGAGAATAGGAAACTGGTAAAAATATTTTTATAATATTTTTTTTATTTTTCCAAATAAAATTCCAAGAAAAAAATCTAAGAAATATTTGAGCCAAGATATTGTAAGTCTAAGTTGTCAAAGTTGAAGTCGTTTTCTCCAAAGTTTGCTAAAATTTGTAGGAATGCTCTTAGCTCTTAACTTTGTTTTGTTCCGGTTGATTTTCAAACAAGATCGTTGTGCGTGTTAAGCAAGCGGTATTAATCTGTCCTTGATATTATTTAGTCGAAGCTTAATTCGATGAAGTTTTGTATAAGAAATAATATCATTTAGTCTTCGGCCTAGAAGCACGAAATAATCTGCACATCCCATAATTTTCCTGACTTATTGAATATGCAACGTGAAATTTTAATACATTGCCTCATTACTTTTGTTGGAGTAGTTTGGTTGTAGCTTTTCTGCAGCAGAGATATTCTGTTTGAGAGCTCCTATTATAACCGGTAACCATTTTTCACGCAGCTTTTGTTTGTTTTCGCCGAGTTGACGGCACTATGATCGTCAAATCAATCATTACGTCATCATAGTGGTCTTCTTCCAATTGTACTTTCCGTTGCGGGTGTTATGGCAGACTGGATAGCTTGTCACTGACCCTAGGTGTTTGTTTTAGACTCGTGGTTTATGTTGTGTCGGTCTAAATGTTCAGATGGAGTCTTCATTCTTTAGTGAATCGAAATGGCGGCACGATCTTTTGTTTGTTTATTAAATGTGGATTATAATTGATCACTATAATTTCGGTGCCTCTATATGATATCACGTCAGTTATACTGACAAAATCTCAGAATTCTGTGTCGAATTGAGCACAGATTTACTATATGTACGCAGAATAATATTTAAGCCTGAAACAGCTGGATTAGAATCAGCAATTGCACAGAGAGTGAAAAAAATCAGCAATTGCACAGAGATTGAAAAAAAGTCTGGGATAGAAAAATCCGAGATTTTTATACGTCGTATGAATACGACTTCATACTGCCATGATAATAAGGCAGTGGTTTTCTGAAGTTTACGCTTAAAGTAAATGTCTAGGGAAGTTGACTGTTTTTAACGATTTCAAATCTGACGATCGTTTCCCAAAAAGAGATTGCGCATACAGTTCATAAATATGTTAACTCCTCCTAAAGAATAGTATACTAGTTTTAGATGGATTAGAGCACAACCCCTTCTCAAAACACCACATTTTCACAACTTTTAGAGTGCTTTGCATTAAATCAGATATAGTACATTTAGGTGTTTGGAAACCATAACGATTAGGTCATCGGCATAGCTGTGAGATATGAAAATAGATCATTGTTGGTAGTTCTTCAACCATTGGAAACCAATAATGAAATCAGATCTGGTCAAGAAAAGAACGGAGTTTCTTGGCCGTGTTTAATCTAACAGAAATTTAATTTTTAGTAAGATTTGCAAAGCAAGTATGTACGCAACTATTTTTGTCATAATTTATTCATCTTTCTCCTCCCTTTTGTCATCGAGTCGTTTCTGTTATATATCTATTGTGAAAATCGGAAAATGCACAAAATATATTTATTGTATATCTTCGAGTTTGCTGCATTCAAAGTTTATCAGATAAACCATGTTATTCTCAAACACGCAGATTTTTAATCAACATTCATTTAAAAAGATCACAAATTTCATATAACTGTGTGGATGCATCTGTTAGTAATCCTACCAACAAACAAAATTATTATTTGATTATGAAACAGTTCTAAATATACTGAAAATGTCTGCATACGTACAAATGTCACCTAACAAATTTAGTTGATTTTTCTATACCATTCAACGGCTGATGCTACACGAGATTTTAATTTGTGTGCGACATAAAATTTTTGTCCGTGAATCCGAAATGACAAAAATAGAAATGAAAATAAAAAAATTTAAGAGCATTTTTGAGATGTAAATTTTTGTTTAAATTTTATTTTCAAGAGAACAGAATAAAATAATACAAAAAAATAGGTGTTTTCATTTAATATAAAGGTTTAAATTAACAATAAAAAATCTATTACGACTTATTTTGAAACCAGAAATTAAAATCTCGTGTAGCACCAGCCAACAAAACTAAATAGGAAATAATGAAAATAAAAATATTGATTTCGAAACAAAATACAACAACAACAATATAATTCATAATCCTTTTGTGTTTTACTAACACAATTGTGCGGGTAGGGCAAAAGTACCATGTCAAAAATGTAGTTTTGTATGTTTTTTGAACCAACTTACACATTTGTGAATTCCTTTTTAACTTATTTTCGTCCGAAAAAAACACTATATCTATACACACAAGCGAAATTTTTTATCAAAAACGCCATTACATACTATGGTTTTTTACTCACACATTTGCGTGGGTTGGACTAAAATTGAGCCGATTGTTTTGTTTTCTTGGTTGAAAAAAGGTATTAAAAATTTAATATGTAATTTGTAAACAAACTCGTAAATCCATTTTTCGTTTTCATTCATGGGCATGTTTAAATTTTATTTTATTGTATTTTCTTCTTCTTTTTAATTTTTTTTATACAAATAAAATTTCACAAATACAATGACCGAATTGAAAATACAATACAATGGCATAGGCGTCAATACAAACATTCTAAGAGAAAATATAAACTTTGTTATACGAACCAAATGATAATTTTCGCCTATCGGAATTTGGCTGAACTTATTTTCACGAAAAAAATTGTTTTTCTTGCGTTAGCTGTTTTTAATTATTTTGGTAATTTAGAAACAAAATATCGGCAAAAGAAAAAAACTAGGCACGAGAAAACAGGTTCAAGCTATTTATTGTGAAAAAAATTGAGCCTACCGTTGTTGTATGTCTCGATCGAACCTGCACAACTTATTCAACATTGAGAACTAATAACAAATTATTAAAAGAAAATTTTGGAAAAAAGAAAAACTAAGCACGAGTTTTAGATATTATCTATTGATAATAAAAAATTTCTAGACGAAAATGTTCCCATAGAACCTTATCGAACCTGCACAAGATACCCTTACTTTAGTACGTAACCCTCTTAAGAGGCAATTAGCAATTTGTAGATGCATATCAAATGTCAAAAATGTATTTTGATTAATGATAAACATTTTGATGTATGTACATAGTAATCTTAATTATGTATTATAATTTTATGTACACGTACATCATAAATATTGATTTATATTATTCGTAATATGTATATGTACTATGTACTCGTACCTATTAATTATGTGGTAATTTTAATTATTTGTAGAATAAAGTGCTTACATTTATTTAAATTTCATATTTTATGATATGGCCAGCAAAAACCAGCAAAATTTGATTTAGTTTTTGATTCGATAGAACTCGCCATAAGTAAATAAAACAACGAAGAATTGTTGTTATAAACAAACATTTGTTGCAGATGTGTGCATTATATACAGTGAAAATCCTCTAAGCCGGAACCTGACGAGACGAATGGTTTTTCTGGCTTTCAGGATTTGTCCGCGTTTCGTTTTTTTTTTATTTTTTAAAAACAAATTTTATGTTTTTCAAAAGAAAAATGCACACAAACTTTATTTCAAAAAAATTCAATGATTATGCCCCAGCGGTTATGCTTTATACGTCCTTACATTACGACTCGCGGCCAACTCGAGGACGTACGGCTATAGGACCGATTTAAGACCATCTGCACATTGCAAGCTCCATGCCAGCCTAACTGGCATGGAAGATGGGTCGGCCCATGGGTTTTGCACACCGACAGGGGGTCATAGATGTGTTACATTTCACCACAGATCGTAATCTGTCGATGAAATTTCACTTTGCATCCTGCCCCTATCGGGATTCGAACCCGGTACCTCCCGATCCAAACGCCAAAGCTTAAACACTGTGCCATTTGGTCGGTAAGAAGACATTGATGATTTCTTTGAGTTGATGATCAACCACAACGACTTGAAAACATTTGTACATTTAGTGCAATCATTAATTAACGAAGGAAACAATGAATATTTTAAAAATGTTAGCAAAACCTTGGAAAAATGTATAAGTATATGTAAGGCTACCATTTGCCAAACAAACGTTCAATGGTCCCTTGAACGTAAAAAAATAATAACAGGCAACATATCTTATAATTTATTTACATATGCAAATAAAAAGCAACCTGATTGGCAAAAAACTAGCTTTTTTATATCAATTTCAAAGGAAACGAAGCATCGTTACACGTTACGGATTATTTGCCGAAAAATTAGCTAAAGAAGTTTATAGCGAAAATTGTTTGTGTTTTGTAAGTGGGTTAATTATTTCACCAGACCTTCCATTTCTGGCGGTAAGCCCTGATGGGATTGCTTTTGAGGGTGAAAATTGGAAGCTGGTGGAAATTAAATATCCTATTAAAGGACAAGTTGTATGTGCTAACGTTCTTTTAAAGCATTTAAGTTACCTTCGATCAATTGATGATAAGAATTATAGTTTAAGTAAAAAACATAAATATGGTCAAATCCAGATGGAATTGGCCGTAACCAACTTGAACCTCTATGATCTCGTGGTATTTAGTACTTTTGACAAAAGTATTGAAACCATAAAAGTAGGAAGAGATAAAGTTTTTATACAAAACTATGTAGAAACTTTAACTAATATTTATTTTAAGCAAGTGATACCCTTCATGATCAAAAAATGATGTACCTAAATGTACCTTATATAAAATTAATATGTGATTTATTAAATTTTTTATTATAAATATTTAGATGTTAGATAATATTTGTGATACATTGAATTTAGTTTTGTCACCTTTTAAACTTAGAATTAAAACAAAAATTTTCTTTATTAATTAGACATACATATGTGATTATATTTATCTGTACCAATTTTTTATTTTTTTATTTAAATTTGAATTTATTATAAGTTTTATTTTTGTTAAATAAAGCCTACATACGACTTACATAAATTTGTCGTAGTTTAGTATTATTGTGAAATATTCGATAAAACACAATAATGACAGTCAAGATATCAACATACGGAATTACAGAAATTCCCATTTTTTCAGACAAAACCTTAAACATTTTTAGACGACCGATTCTTCTTTCCACGTGAACACGTACTGCATCAATCTCTATTTCCTCTATTTCTTTCAGTTTCTTCCTTGGAAACGGTTTCATATAGAAACGATGGTCTTATCATTTCTATGCCCGCGTTTGCTAATTCATCAGCTATCAAAAAGCCCTTGTCCACCATGACAGCGACGCCAGGTTGAAGTTTACTTAACAGGTCAGATTGATAAAAAATTGCCTTATCCGATCACCGAACAGTGGATGTCTTATTGACAAAGTTAACCAATCCAGACGGTGAAACTCCGATTAAAATCTTTATGGTATGTGTCCCCTTGTAGTGAGATGAGGAACAAAAAACAAGTGATTAATAAAAATGTCTTTATTAAGTATAAGTGTGTTTCGCCAAGTGCCTACGGCAAATAGCGTAAAAAGTAGTGAGAGTAGGTACACGTTCTACACGTGAGACAACGGAAAGTAACAGTGCGTACTTCGGTGCAGTCTAGAATAATCCTAACGTTAGGAAATTCTTTAAAGCACTTCGGCATATTGTTTGAGTTTTGTTCCTGCGATTGTCAATATATTAATTTTTTCATTGTTTTCGCCAAAAGGTGCATTGTATCAGCAAAGTACAGTTTTGCATTTGTATCGCTTATTTCAAAATCAATTGCAAGATCAGAAAACGAGCAATTAGATTTCAATTTGTGCATCGTTAGAAGAATTCGATCTCTCATAGCCAATGAATGGTGTCATCTTTTCTGACTGTCTGGCTAACTTCCACCATTACTTTTAATATACTACTGTTTGGGATTCCCGTCTTTGTATTTAATTGTGCATCAGTGTTCCACAAAGAAGCTGTATTCACAATACATGTGAAATTAACTTAATTGTTCTTATCGGAACATTGAGGTGCACATTGTATGGCTTCATCAGAAAACAAACCTGTTATCTGATCAGTCGTACTATTTTCAGAATTATTTTCAGACGACTGGCGATTAGCTCTGGAATTGTGAGGACAACGCTTTGTTTCAATGGTGGATTTTGGTAGGTTCTCTTTCCTAGTTGGAAATGCACCATCAACTAAATGAACAAATAATAAATATAAATTAAATAATTTTCCCGGAGAACGAAATAAAGTAAGCAAATATTTCGCTTAGAAATGCCGGTTGCAAATTTTAAAATTTTTTGGAAAGTTCTTCCCCATTTTTAAAACAACTTTCCATTTTGCCAATTCCGATCGATACTGCAGCACTTTCTTTGGAATTTGGTGCATAGATTGATGGTGATTTATAAGAGTTGAACTGGGGCACTCCACAATGTTTTAAACCTCTTTTATTTTTTTAATGGTTTCCATTTTGCCACTTATCGGTAAGTAAATGAATGTAAATTTTCACTTCAATAGGACATTTGTTTATTTTGGTTCAACACCGTAACAGAAATTTTAAATTAAACTCTTTTTAATAAAGAACACAAACAATTTGGCAGAAAATCAGAAAATCATCGAATGTTAAAATAGTGTATCCCATCACAACTTACAATACCTGCAAGTAGGAGGACGTCTATAAACGTCAATAGTTAAATAAAATATACACTACCACAACTTTCGGTTGTTTCTTTTTATATCATATGTGTGGTGCTGAAGATTTTGGAAGCAGTACCAACGTTGATAGCAGAATGAAAAAAGATTGAAACATTTGCACACGTGTGGCTGATTCTACTGTTTTACTTATTCTCAGTGAAATTTGTTCGGTAAAACTTGACGCAGGTTAACATTAAAGTCAGATAGAAATGTGTTATTTTATAAATTATATATAGCCTTCAGTTTTTAGTTGAAGGTGATGGTTGACCAGCCATTGAAGAGCTAAACATGCATTGCAAATTACGGTTTGAGAGACAGCTAAATTTAATTTTAGAGGATACAAAATGTAGAATTGTATGGAATTTAGGTGCATCAATTTGAAGAGAAAATTGTGTGTTCCTTTTATATGACGTTTATGCGCAGATTGAGTGACGATTTTCATAGTGGTTCTGGTAGTAAGTCGAAAGCAAAACTAATGGAAATACGAAACCAGCTTTAACCCTCATCAGTCGGCATAGGTACAATTGTACCTTTTCTGTTTTTAAATACTAATAACTCTTCTTGTAGAAACCGGATAGAGCTAAAGCTTTGTGAGATCTCCACATTTTAATAATATGGAAATTCCAAATTGTATCTATTTACAAAAATTATGTCTACAGTGACGATTTTCATATAAAATATATGAAAGTACAATTGTACGTCTGCCGCCTTTTAGCGTTTTAAAATTATGTCGCCGGACGAGGGTTAAGTTTGAAAAATGACGAAAAGATCGAAATCTGTTATATTTGGGAATTGTGGGTTTTTAAACCCATGTACATGTTTTAGTTGAAAACCAGCTCAGAAAAAATTGATTTTTTGCATACATATTTTTGTTGGTAAACCCCCATACACATTAAAAAACATATAGCCGAACTCCTAGAGATAAACATGCTGCCCTACCATTACAAACATGTTCGAGCCAGGGACAATAGATACAAAAATTGATTATTAGATGATTTTAAGAGGCTGACTTGACAATATATTGGAATGCTCCGTGTGTACATACTTAATTCTGATTCAAATCACTATTTATATATTTATTACTTCAAGCCATTTATAATTGATATTGCAATGTTTGTGGCTGTGTGTCAAACTTAAGGTAAATCGTTTAATACGGTAAAAAAGGTTTTAGGACAGATTTTTCGATCAGTTTGCCATAGGGTTTTTGAAAAATAAGTAAATTTACCGAAAAATTTACTTAAAATTGACTTTTACCTTAAGGTTGGCACACAGCCTGTGTATAAAAAACTTAAAATTAAATGAAATTGTTCACAGCAGATAGCCCTAAAATAGATCGACACGTTGAACCGAACTCAAATTTAATAATCCAATAGTCGGGTAAATCGTTTACTATGGTAAAAATCGGATTTAGAACAGATTTTTCAATCAGTTTGCCATAGAGTTTTTGAAAAATGAATGAATTTACCGAAAAATTTACTTAAAATTGACTTTTACCCGACTATTGGCCCGCAGCCAAAATACTGCTCTTACTTAATAAATCTTAAATATTTTATTCGTGTTTAACTTTTTTTTTTTTTATTTCACCAAAAATTATTAATTAGGTGGTGACAAATACAATAAGTGAAAGTGATAAAGACAGCGACAGCGACCATGAAAGTATATCAGACAAGGATAGCGATAGTGGTACAAGTACATCACAAGGCAATAAAAAAAGCTCAAACGGATCAGGACGAGAATCTAACATAGCTGACAATAAAGAACCCCGGAAGAGAGGAAGAAGACCTAAATCTTCGATATCCAGAGATGAACATTGGTAAAATTTTAAATATTTAGTTTTATTTTCTTAAATGTTGAATCGAATATATTGTTTTGAACGTCTAGCAGCATTAAAAAAAAAACACAAAAAGAAGAACCTACATTGAACGATCCTTTTCGCAAACCTGCAATAGCCCAATTAAAAAAAACTGGTGATTCGTTTTTACAAGACGGTCCATGTTTTGAAGTTGCACCAAAATTAGCTAAATGCCGTGAGTGCCGATGGACACCGAATCAACGTTCGAAAAACACACCAAATATATTTTGTCGATTTTATGCGTTTCGTAGATTGCGTTATACAAAAAATGCTCAACTAGCTATTGCTGGTTTCTCAGACCCCCACAAAGATCCCACAGATGAAGACTTAAAACTATGGATGCCGGATCAAGAAAATCCGCCAACTGATCTAGATTTACAAATGTGTCGATTTTTGCTGTCGCAGGTCGGAGATCAATTTTGTGATTTACTACAACAAGAGAAAGAGGCCATGTCGGAGCATATGAATGAAGGTAATAATAAATTATTAGTTAAAGTGTGAAAATTTCTACATTCTATTTTTTTTATAGACAAAATAATTGCTTGGAAGCGAGTTGTACAAGGTGTCCGTGAAATGTGTGACGTATGCGAAACTACACTATTCAACTATCATTGGGCTTGTGGAAAGTGTGGTTTTGTAGTATGTTTAGATTGCTATAAGGTATAAATAAAATTATAAATGTATACATATTTACTTACACATTATAGTGATGGACAGATAATATAATTAGAAACGAGAATTATTTGGTTTAATACCGAGTTTCCATCGTCATAATTTAAAAATATAACCTTATAACCTTTAACCGTTTGATTAAATTATTGCGAGGGAAAACTAAAGTTGATATTGTAATATAATAATTTATTAAAATAATTCAGAATACTACTTAGCTATCAAAATCTAATATATAATGTACCTCTCAAATTGGATTTTTAACACTGTAAATTTGGCAATGGAAAAATAGATTTAATTTGTCAGTTTGTCGAGTAGCATACATGCATATTGTCGTATGCAAATGAAAGTATTATAAGTACAAAATGTTCTTTTTCAGGAGGGACGATTTAATTTGATTGGTCTTAAATTGTGTGTATTTTTCTTTCTTTTACCACTTATAACTATATACAGATGAATATTTATGATCGCTCGCCGATGTGCACTAAATAAAATGGATAAATTTGTAGGGGAATAAGTGTTTAGCCAAAACAACAAGTGGAGCTATATTATTTTATGTTACTCGACATTTTTCTTTCTGCCGTCCAGTATTTCCAATATGACAGATTAGAATTTCATAACAAAAAATTATTCTTCAAAATTGGCTTTTTATGTTTATTATTCTACGACAGTAGTGTATGGTGGTGCTTACTGTAAGCAAAAAAAAACAAACGAAAACAATAAACAAAACCAACCCATTCGTTATACGCGTGCACACATTGGATATCATGATACCGGTATCAAACTTCGTTTCGTTCTTTTACCTATAAAACCAGTTTTATCGTACCGCAAAAACTTGTTTTATAGGTAAAAGAGAAAGAAATGAAGTTTGATACCGGTATCATGATATCTCGTGTACACAGATCTATTATTTTCGTTTGGAAATATCTCTCAGGCCCGTTCCGTACACGGCTTCAAAAACCGGCTTCACCTTCGTCTCTTTCCCTTTTTGGCTACCTATAAAATCGATGTTAAGTGCGACATAAAATTTTTCGGTGAAGCCAAACTAACAAATAAAACTGAAAATAAAAAAAATTAAGGCCATTTTTGAGATATAGATTTTTGTTTAAATTATATTTTCGAAATAAAACAATACAAAAAAAAATTGGTGTTTTAATATAAAATAAGGGTTTAAATTAGTAATAAAAAATATATTACGAATTAGTTTGATGGCAGTAGCTGAAGCCGTGTATGGAACGGGCCTTACACATGATTTATATTTAATAAAACGGAATGAAACGAAAACTAAAAACGCACATATTATGCATACACTCGTGTATGCATACTATTAGCATCGAATTTGCTTCGAAATGCCAGGCAACAAAAAATTAGCCAGATTCAGCTGTCAGGGTAAAAAAAATATGGTGAATTCGTTCGACTTTGTGAAAAAAACTTACCCGGATTCTGTGTAATAGCATATTCGTTTTAAAATATGTACAACAAAAAGTTACAAGGTTTTTATGTAAATTAACATGAAAAAAATTTTCCCGATTTTTGTAGTGAAAAGAAAGACAAAAAAATTGTTTATTAAAAATGTTAGGTTTACATTTCAACTTGTTTAGCTTCGATATTAGAAACAATCATAAAGCGAAGTATTAAAATTTTCAGTAGTATCTCCCGTATCTCAATTTTATTAAATTATTTATCACTCAATATCAATAATTTTTAATTAATAATATAAGAAATTATATAATTTCCACATAAACACAATATTTTAGTACACAAGATATTTTGAAAATACGTCGCACAAAATTACAAATTTTCCTTATATTTTTAATACATCTATTAAAAATTAAAATTAATTCAAAATTGAATTATACGAATGGCGAGGTGTCTTTGTTTTGATATTATGTTGTGACGTTTACTTTTATATATATGTATGCGTAAATTTTTTATAAATTCTGACAAAATATCGCGATTTTTTAAAATTACACTGGTTAATTTTTCCGGGTAAGATTTTTTTTTAAAACGAATATGTAATGTCAAAATGTTACCCTGACAGCTCAACCCGTGTAAGTTTTTTTACCCTGACAGCTGAATTAGGGTAAGTTTTTGTTCCCTGACATTTAAAGCGAATTTGCTATAAATGAACCTGAAAAAAATTTACCCGACTTTTGTCCGATTTGTTTTGTAGTTTGGTGAAAACAAAGACAAAAAATTATTTATATAAATGTCAGGTTTATCATTTCAACTTGTTAACATCAGTTTAATTAAACCACAGATAATAATTACAGATGTGGACAACCGCGATGTGTATGAAACAAAAATTATTAATTTACATATCCTGTTATAATAGGGGTTTGGAATTTATGAGGGAAGAGATAAGATAGTTTAGCTATTTAATATATAACTCTCTTTCATGCTAATGTAAAAATTTTTGCAATTTTGAATATTTTGGGTAATGTAATTATAGGCTACTATATTTAGTCGTCGAAATTACGACAACTCAAAATGCTTTAAATAAAAAGGTTTTTTGATGTCATTTGTCGTAACTTGTAACTCGTAATGCTTACATAATTGGCCTCCAGGTTTCAATATGAATATCAATTCAAATATCAATATCAGTTCGTCAAGTAGAGATTTACGAATCTCAAATGCAAGTATTTATTCGGTATTCGTTCAAAAGTATCAATTCGGTATAAGTATCAGCTGAATGTGAAAGAAAACTTTAACTCATACACATATGTTTGATCTGCGGGTTGATATGCTTAGTTATTTACCATAGAAAAAATAATTACCAATGCATCCTTAGTTAGTTATTGTTTTTTTCATATGTGTGGAGCTAGCAGAACTTATTTAAGTAGATTTTGTTACTGCTCTTCATGCATACACACTAACTATGCTCTACATATTTTATATGATGATTATCGAATTAAAGCCATGTGCAGGTCGATTCTGGCTTTCCTATAGGAAAATGGAATTAGGAATAATATTTTCATAGTAGTTTTGTCACTAATTTTTTTTCTGGCTTACTATGGTAAACATTTGGTGTAAATTTGTTCAAAAACAAAATTAAATTGCGAATATTTTTCCTATCCAATTTCGATACGGAAAAAATATTTCCTAAATTATAAAAATTTAGAGCAAACATGATTTCCCAGTAGGCCAGAAAATGATATTTTTGACAAAAAATCATATGTAAATATTTTTCCTAATTCCTTTTCCTATAGGAAAACCAGAATCGACCTGCAGAGCGGAAAATGGTAAATTTCTAAATGAAAACTACCTTAAAAATAAAACACAATTTACCAAATTTAAAGAAAAACAAAGTTCATGCTCAGGAAAATGAAAATTTATTTTTCTGCCGATATAAATTAATAAAGTCGAAAAAGAAATTCCATAACATTTGTATGAAAGTTTTGTCGTGCTTACGTTTTTTGGGCCTGCATACATACAAAGCCCACACGTTGCATGACGGCCGTATACACATACATAGCACTGATCGCAATAACCTACTGTGGCCCTATTCTGGTAATTCCCAGAGAATGAAAATTTTAAATTTTGTAGCAGTTTTATTCCCTTTTCCCCAAAAGTGTATTCTGGCTTTTTGGGAAAAAATTATTCCCTATTATAGCAGTTTTGATGTTTATTATTCCATACCTATTTTAGGAAAGAATTAACTGGGAATAGAATTTAACAGAAATTTATTGTATTTTATACTTATAGCATTTTTATGGGTGTAAATTTATACTGAAAACCGGTAAATTAGAAATAACAATATCCAAATTTTTAATTTAATAAACAAAATTATTTTTTAAGTAAAATTGATTATAATATCAACAAAAACCAGTTAAACGTAGTAAAGTATTTTTAGAGTTCTGTTTTCTTGTTTTATTGTGATCACGTGTCGACCGCAAATAATTAAATTATTTTCCCGTAAATTTATTCCCCAATCGCAAGAATTAACTTTTGAAAAACGGGGAATTGGGAAAAATATCTGGGTAATAGTTGCTACAAAAAGAAATTATTCCCTATTCCCGGGGAATTACCAGAATAGGGCCACTGGAAGGTAATCTAAAGTTAGTCTGATGATATTAGGGTTAGTCTAATGATTTTCTTGATGTTGTATAGTATGAGTATTAATAAAATATTCATGCCATATGTGAAAACATAACCATTACATTATATGGATAAAAGACACCCAAACCTGTTTGATATTATGATACAGGATATACAGGATGGCCTTATCGTCGTCATTGATTTAATTATTTCTGTACAGGAACCAAACGCACATTTTAGTGGAAAAAAAATTCGATATAAGTTCTTGTAATTGCTAGGAAAACGTACGTTCACCTGTTAATATTTTTTAAATCATAGCAGACGTATGTGCAACTTTGGCTGTGGGCCAATAGTTGGGTAAATCATTTACTATGGTTAAAATCGGATTTAGAACAAATTATTCGATCAGTTTGCTATAGAGTTTTTGAAAAATAAATGAATTAACATTCACATACAAAGCCCACACGTTGCATGACGGCCGTATACACATACATAGCACTGATCGCAATAACCTACTGTGGCCCTATTCTGGTAATTCCCAGAGAATGAAAATTTTAAATTTTGTAGCAGTTTTATTCGCTTTTCCCCAAAAGTGTATTCTGGCTTTTTGGGAAAAAATTATTCCCTATTATAGCAGTTTTGATGTTTATTATTCCATACCTATTTTAGGAAAGAATTAACTGGGAATAGAATTTAACAGAAATTTATTGTATTTTATACTTATAGCATTATTATGGGTGTAAATTTATACTGAAAACCGGTAAATTAGAAATAACAATATCCAAATTTTTAATTTAATAAACAAAATTATTTTTTAAGTAAAATTGATTATAATATCAACAAAAACCAGTTAAACGTATTAAAGTATTTTTAGACTTCTGTTTTCTTGTTTTATTGTGATCACGTGTCGACCGCAAATAATTAAATTATTTTCCCGTAAATTTATTCCCCAATCGCAAGAATTAACTTTTGAAAAACGGGGAATTGGGAAAAATACCTGGGTAATAGTTGCTACAAAAAAAAATTATTCCCTATTCCCGGGGAATTACCAGAATAGGGCCACTGGAAGGTAATCTAAAGTTAGTCTGATGATATTAGGGTTAGTCTAATGATTTTCTTGATGTTGTATAGTATGAGTATTAATAAAATATTCATGCCATATGTGAAAACATAATCATTACATTATATGGATAAAAGACACCCAAACCTGTTTGATATTATGATACAGGATATACAGGATGGCCTTATCGTCGTCATTGATTTAATTATTTCTGTACAGGAACCAAACGCACATTTTAGTGGAAAAAAAATTCGATATAAGTTCTTGTAATTGCTAGGAAAACGTACGTTCACCTGTTAATATTTTTGAAATCATAGCAGACGTATGTGCAGCTTTGGCTGTGGGCCAATAGTTGGGTAAATCATTTACTATGGTTAAAATCTTATTTAGAACAAATTATTCGATCAGTTTGCTATAGAGTTTTTGAAAAATAAATGAATTTACCGAAAAATTGTTTCTCATTCTTCAATAAAAATTATAACTAATTATAAAGAAACTTGTTTGATTCTTGCTAGATAAAAAAAATTGCTTTCAAAATAATGAATATTTTTGTATAAGTACCCTCCTATGTACTGATATAATTTTGTCTAAATTTAGTTAGTTTTTATGCGGGTTGTATGTACAAAATTTTTATAGCAATTTGGCTGCATACATACATTTTAATTTAATGGTTGGTTCACGTATGCGATCAAAAAATAATTCGCGAATCAAGCCAATCAAATCGTTGGAAACATATACAAATTTCCAATTTTTGTCGATCGATATTTCATAGCAAAAAATGCGAGAAAGGACCAAAATGCTTAATATTGGACATAGTAAGTTTTTTTTAAAAATACCAAAATGTGACCATGTAAGTTTTTTTTTTTAAATACCAAACTGTGATTTCGAATAAATGTATTCCCATTGCAAATTCGACGCTGATTCCGAATCTGTAATCAGTTTTAAATAGGTAATCGGTTTTAAATAATTTTAAGTTTGGGAAAATTTTGATCGCAAGCATCCAACATAAAAAAAAACAAATTATGAGCAATAATTACATAAAAAAAACAAAACAAATTATGAGCAATAGTGACGCTCATTATATCCGTTTATCAACCAATAAAAAAAATCGCTAAATTTAAGTCCAAACCACACAAATGTGGGAGTAGAAAACCATAGTATGGGAAAAGGCGTTTTTCATACGCACGTTTTTCACAATTGTTTGTATAGTTATACTGTTTTTTTCGGATGAAAATAAGTTTGAAAAAAATGTACAAATGTGTAAGTTGGTTCAAAACAAATACAAAAATAAATTGTTGACATGATTGTTTACCTTACCCACACAATTGTGTGAGGGCGGTGGGAAAAGGGATATATAATTTTGCTGTTTTCTGACATTTCTCTTTTGTTTTTTCTATGCGTACATACTCAAATTGTGGTTGTTCCTTGTGGTTATCGTAGTGAAATTGTGAATTTATAAAAATACAGTAATTATTTTAGATATATTAGTCGAACTCTTTGGAAGAAAAATGATCAAAAAAATTTGATTATAATCCAAAAATTTTAATCACATATACCTTGTAAAATAGCTTAATTTTTAGAGCAATAGCTTTTGTTTCTAACTTCATAGTGTGATCAAACATTTTTGATCGCATACGTGAACCTGCCATAAACGGAAGAAAAAATAAATCGAATATTTTTTTCCTCTAAAATGTGCGCTTGGTTCCTATACTGATCTGACGAGGGAATGATCGGATGATAAAACTCACTAAGTGCACATTCAGCAAATGATACATAACCCTTTCCGTGAAGGCACCATCACGGAACGGGATAGGTGTTTATCCAACTCTTTAGCCAATCATCTTTATATTCAACTAAATCCCGCCCAATTTGATCTCGGTTTAGTTGAAATATTTCCATATTTTACCAACATAGCAACAAAAATAACCGGAAGTATGAGCAATCATTTTGCTCAAATATTTGTTGTTGTTTATTTTTCACATTTTTCTAATGAATTTGTTAGTTTATCGCCTTAAATAATTTAAATTAAAGTTAATACATAAAATAAATGGAATAAATCTGAGAACCAAAAATTTTATTTTGCTGCAACTGTTGGGCTATAAATTATTTGATACTTTATAAATTGTTGTGTTTGAAAGTACAAAACACAACACAAAAAAACAGTTTTAAGATAAATGCATTTAATTTTTTTTTAATTGCTAACACTACTGTGATGCTGATTTTATTCATTTTTAGCTGTATACCCAAGTATAACAAATTCGACTTTTTCGTCATTTTTCGAAGTAAAAACTTATATTTAGTTTCGACTTTGACATAGTTTTGCTTTTCATAGTTTTGCGGACAATTGTATAAAAGCCAAGACCGAACTTTATAAGCTTTATGCTTGGGATCATTATTTTGATATAATCCCCAGCTGTTGGTTAAACCCAGTTTTTCGATATTTCGAGGAACATTTAATTTTAATATGTCCAAATACATATTCTGGTCCATCCTTCCTTCGATGAAATGAAGACTTCCTGGGCCAGCCCAATAATTAATACTCTATAGTACGAGTCGACATCAAGAAAATCGTCAGACTCACAATAGATGCTCTCACAATAGAAAAAAAAATTGCCTTTACCTCTTGCCTTTTACCTTAAGAGTATCTCTCACAATGAGCAAAAAAAAATTAAATTGAAACCAACTTCGTTTTATTTATTTTCATACTAATGATACTTTTAAAATTATATTTTGTATTATTAATTATAATTTTAAAATATATTAAACCGATAAATTAGTTCTTATTTGCTTTCTAACATGTTTTTTCTGGAAAATGACAACAAAAAACCTGATTTTGAAATTTAGCTAACTTCATTAGTCTTTTCTTAATTCAAAAGTTTAGAGTTTGCTAACATTTTCCTTAAGGTAAAAACGAAAATATTTTTTTTTTTCTCAAGTTTTATTTTCAAACAAACTTGTAAGGCAAAAGGAAAAGTTTTTCTATTGTGAGAGCTATGTAACCCTACCCTTTTTATTGGAGTAACATAGAGCAATTTAGATAGGCCTGAGTGTATTCGGTTCATATACTAGTGATTATGCTTAGAAATCTCTGAAATTTTGGTTTTTTGATAAGATTTATTAATAATAATTCTATTAACAGTTTATGAAATTTTGGGTTATTCTGGATTGATTAGCCAAATAGCATTTTTATATCAAGGTGAGGTTATTAAGACGATGGAAGTTTGGTTTCGAACTAATGAAACATTGAGTTCTTTATATTAAAATAATCGGTCGTCTCATCACACTGCAGTGACCAAACTACAAAAATATTGAAAATACTTTGA
Organism: Nephrotoma appendiculata; assembly: GCA_947310385.1. Classification (NCBI taxonomy): domain Eukaryota; kingdom Metazoa; phylum Arthropoda; class Insecta; order Diptera; family Tipulidae; genus Nephrotoma; species Nephrotoma appendiculata. Next base: position 201,105,411 of record OX371223.1, read on the forward strand.
ACTTTCGTACAAAGTATAATCACAATCCCTTAGCGAATTTTAATGATTCGTTACGCAATTGCCAACCCTTTGATAACCTCGAATTTTATTGTATTTAACGCATACATGCGATTGCTATATGAAATTTTGAGTATTTTGGATTGATAGTCAGATAGTATTTTTACAAATACTATCAATCCAGAATAACCCAAAATTTCATATAGATGTAAAAATACTATCTGTGAAAATAAAATTTTCAGAGGTATATGAATTTATGTTCATTTTCTGAACAAATTGGACATAGTGCCGTACCTCCGGGGTACAGATTTATAAACTACAATATGGTCGATCTTCTATTCAGTCGTTTAATTCCTGTTTAAAATAGGAGTATTTCCGAGAATAATGTGAGTTGAGGAGCAGATAACAAATCTATATTTAATATAATATCAGAGATCCTTATCTCTGATAATATATTGAATAATGAATTGATGAATGAAATAAACACATTTTCATTACTCAATGCACAGGTAACTAATTACCACAAAAAAAAAATACTAATTACATTTCAGGATCGATCAGTAACAAAAAATTGTACTCGATCAGTAATGATTGAATAAAATAATTGTACCGAGCTAATAATAACTCCAAATTTACAATCCGAGTCCATTTGTAGAAATTAACACAATACAACAGGATTTATAATCTTTCCCTCAGATATTTCTACAATCGTTGAATCCAAAGACAATTTAATTTCCTGCATATATCTCGATATTGCAAACAATTTTACAAATCATCAATGGTTAAACGATCGCGCAATATTAGCCGCCAAAAATAAAGATGTAACTGAAAAACAACATTGATATTCAAAATACAATTAAAGTGGGTTAAAGTTGTCAAAAATTATTAACATTTTCGAATTTTTTTTTTGTTATAAAATACGAATAGTCGCTTAATTTTGAGATTTTTGGATGACGACGAATTCGAAAGAAAACAGTTTATTCATTTGCTGCGAATCTGATTACGGGACGCGTTAGATCCATTTGATATTATAGAAAGTGAGTTTGTAGGATTATACAGACTCACACAAGAAATATTATTTACATATGTGAAAAATTTGGTTTAAGCCATTTTTTATTGTTCTCATTTTTATTATTTGGTTGTCACATTACATTAACCTTGATACATTGCTCGTCATATTATTCGTTACATTATACCCATAGTTGTTGCTGTTGTATTTTCTATTTGCTAATTTATGTAATTGAAACTTTTTTTAATAATTATCTTTCTATGTGTTTTCTAAATGATTATGTAAATAAAATGCATTCTAATTCGTTATTTTATTTATTTTATTAGGATAAATACAACGTACGCCATTACAATCAATTTTAAATAATCTCCCCGTAGTATTTCATAAATCCCAAAAAAACAAAAATTGGGAAAAATATTTGTGAAAACTGCAATAATTAGGAAAAAAATATTCCTAAAAAAATATTTTGCTTGTCGCCAGAATACACTTTTAAGAAAATAATTCCTAGCTGCAACAATACTGTCAATTCTTTTCATATCCTAATTCCCAGGGAAAGACAGAATAGACCCACGCCAAATAAAATCATACAAATCTATTGATAGCGTTATGAATCCAGAAGATTACCCAATTGAATTTTTGAATTCACTCAACTTGCCTGGAACACCACCTCACATTTCACATTTAAAAATTGGTGCGTCAATAATTCTATTACGTAATTTAAGCCAACCCTATTCTGGTAATTCCCGGGGAATGGAAATTTTAAATTTTGTAGCAGTTTTATTCTCTTTTCCCCAAAAGTGTATTCTGGCTTTCGAGGAAATTTTGTTTTGGGAAAAAATTATTCCCCATTATAGCAGTTTTAACGTTTATTATTCTATACCTATTTTATCAAAGAATTAACTGGGAATAGAATTTAACGAAAATTTATTGTATTTTATACACTTGAACCTCAATTATCCGGGATGAGTGGGACTTCCCGGATAATCAAAAATCCCGGTTAATCGAATTATTTATACTAGTACTAAAATAATCCCGGTTTGATTAACCATCTGATTGATGAAATTCAGATTAACCAAGAGATTAAAAAATCCCGTATAATCGAGGTTCACGGATAATCGGATCCCGGATAATCGAGATTCAAGTGTACTTATAGCAATATTATGGCTGTAAATTTATACTGAAAACTGGTAATATTAATTGGAAATATCAATATCCAATTTTTTACTTTAATAAACAATATTATTTTTTAAGCAAAATTTATTAAAATATCAACAAAAACCAATTAAACGTAGTAAAGTATTTTTAGTAAGTATCTTTTGTTTTCTTGTTTTATTGCGATCGAGATTCGAGTGTCGACCGCAAACAATTAAATTATTTTCCCGGAGAATACCAAACGCCAGAATTAACTTTTGGAATTCGTGAAATTGGAAAAATGTTTGTGGAATAGCTGCTACAAAAAGAAAGTATTCACTATTCCCGAGGAATATAGCCACAGAAGCGTATTTCTGGATAACGCGTCCGGTTAAAAATATGGCCTTTGCACTTTTTATAGGTTATGTTAAAATTAAATCCTTGGAGCTTAAGGGTCCATCAACCACTTCAGGCGGGCATGATAGATATATGATATAGCAAACACTAACTTTGATATTTTTAAAAATAAGTTTTATTTTTCGGGAATATATTGTCGTTTCTAATTTTGCGTCAACCACTGTAGAAGAACGTGTCGCTCTTAAAATGTTGATAGATTCTATATTTTTGTTGGGTGTTATCTCTCTTTTAATTTAATATTGTTTTGAAATATTGAGTTTTTTTATTATCTATAAAATAATTATTTGACTTTATTAAACACATAGACTCTTCTATCGTTCATACCCATAGTTTTTTCGAAAACATAACCTCAAATGTTAATTCATTGTTTTTTTTTTTGTTTTTCATTATAGGATCGTAAAACTGGTTCGGCAAAAATCTGGGGTGAACAGGGGAAGGACCGTGATGAATGTTCCTGGTTGTTATGTACAAACCGATCATCACACGAACAAGAAAAACTGATGCTTACTCAAATTATTGCTGGTGACAGTTTACAAATACTAGGTCGCCGAACTCACGAAACTCGTGCTTTATGGGATATTCCTCAATATTGTGGTTGTGGTATGAGTATGGAACCCTCTAAGGCATCTAATGGAATTTACAGAGATTTTATAAAGAATATTCTAAAATGCGATTTTTTGAATGGAATTGCTATTAAGGAGGGAAATGATCGGCTACAGAATGGAAAATCCATTGAAACTAGTGAATCGGCACTCTCATGGCTTGCAGATGTTGCATTACAACAAAATAATACAAAAAGTAATGGAGTAAGTAATAGCGATGATGACGAAGATGAAGATGTCGATCATTTCGATACTGATAATGATAGTTTGAATAAACAAAAAAGTTCAACATTACGTGAATTGTTGATTAGGCCATCATTATGTGGTAGCAGTAAACCAAACGGTAGTGGCGCTAATTCACCAAATAAAACCAACAATCCTAATTTTAAAAAGTCTGAATTCGATTCTTTAGATGAAGTAATATCGAGCGTGATTGAAAATTCAAGAAATGACGAAAAATTCAGTATTATAAATGTTGATGGTAGTCTTAAGAGTGATATTGGCGATAAACCTGAGATACCATCTTTAATATCTAATCAAATGACTGATGACCATAAAATGGAATTAAAACATTTCATTTCTAAACAAAGAAAATTTAAACATCAGTTGCCAATACGAATTATGACTATGGTAAAATCGTCGAGTATGTACCCTAATGTACCGCATACTTGGCTTTGCGATGGGAAATTATTACGTCTTCTAGATCCAATAAATCCCGGTAATTATCGAATATTCCAAGACCAATGGAAACGTGGGCAGCCTGTTCTGGTATCAGAAGTTACTAAGAATTTGAATATTGAACTTTGGCACCCTGATTCCTTCGCTAAAGACTTTGGTGATGGCAAAAACGATCTAATAAATTGTATGAATGGAAATCTATTGCCGAACCAATCGATGAGAAAATTTTGGGAAGGGTTCGAAAATATTACAAAACGGTTGAAAGACGAAAAAGGAAATCCTATGTTATTAAAACTAAAAGATTGGCCTCCAGGTGAAGATTTTGCTGAAATTTTGCCAACCAGATTCAATGATTTAATGAAATGCCTACCACTTGGTGATTACACACAACGCAATGGACGTTTAAATTTAGCATCTAGATTACCTGATTGCTTTGTTAGGCCCGATTTAGGACCTAAAATGTACAACGCTTATGGTTCAGCGTTATACGCCAATAAAGGGACAACTAATTTACATTTAGATATTTCGGATGCTGTCAATGTGATGGTTTATATAGGTATACCTAAAGATGGGCCGGAGGAAAACTATTTAAAAACGGAAGCGTACAAGGCAATTGATGAAGCTGGTTGTGATATCTTAATGAGAAGGCGGGTGCGTGATAAGGGTGAAACACCTGGTGCAATATGGCATATTTATGCGGCTAAAGATGCCGATAAAATACGAGATCTATTAAATAAAGTTGCTATTGAACGGGGGGAACGTTTAGAACCAAATCATGACCCCATTCACGATCAAAGTTGGTATTTGGATGGCTCATTACGGGAACGTTTATATCGTGAATATGGAGTTGAAGGATACCCAATTGCACAATGTTTAGGCGATGCTGTTTTTATTCCCGCTGGTGCTCCGCATCAAGTTCGGAATCTTCATAATTGCATAAAAGTTGCCGAAGATTTTGTTTCACCTGAAAATGTGTATCATTGTTTTCATTTAACACATGAATTTCGCGAATTGTCTAACACACACTCAAATCATGAAGATAAGCTACAAATTAAAAATATTATTTATCATGCTGTTAAAGACGCTTTAGCTTGTTTATCTAATTTACTTGGACAGCAGATTGCAGAAAACCAAGCAATGGATGTCAGTTCAACTACATCATCATTCTCAATCAAAAACTAAAATAGAAATTAAATATGATGGCGATGATAAAGACGTGTGATTTATATAGGATCGTTATGGAACTCACCAATTTAAAAAACAGAAATTAATTTCGCCCTAAAATCTAAAGAATGAATCGAATTTTAATTGATAAAAGCAAAAACGAAAATTTAACATTGAAAAAGCTTTGTGATATATTTTGTGTCCATTTATATAATAAAATATATTAATAACTAAAATCAACATTAATTTATAAGAATATTTGATTATAAAAATTTTGTAATTGTTTGTTATCCTAAATGTTGTATTCTAAATTTTGCAAGCAAATCACAAATCAATATTTGACAAATCGGAATTTAAATGCCATTTTAATTGTCCATCTAATTTCATTGCTTTGAAAATTTTAATATTAGTCCGGTGACACTATTTAGAAATTAACACCCCAGGGTAAAATTCTACCCGATGATTAATGGATAAAAACGGTTTCAAGGATAAAATATAAAGCTCGATTGATAATTGGCTATGATGAAAAAATGATAATTATTTATTTAGTTTTCGTCGATGATAAATAATGTAAGGCTTCAATCTCGCTGTTTCTTAGCCAATTTATTATCAATATTCTGAAGTTTCTGAATGTAGTTTTGGAATATAGAAATAGCGCGGTATTTTCTTTTACAGATTTTAGATAAAATAGACGTAAATAAGTGGTTGCTGAACGTGGTTTTATTATTCGATCCACTGGAAGGGAACTTTTAACTCATTTCATGTGCCTACTTTATTTTATTTAGAACATTAATACAAAATACTCAACTGCGGTTTATTTAAAATTATTTACCTAGTTGTTTTTTTTACTTGTTAGTGTTTCAAATGATTTAAATGTCGCATAAAAAAAATTATTCGTGGTAATTTATTTTTAATGGCAAATTCTTTAGAAGAAATGAAATGAGATTAATTATTTTGTGATCCAAAGAACACGAAAAGAAAAAAATGGTTTGTTTACATTTATTTAAAGGGAAATCAAAACATACAACAACAAAAAATGTTTTATACGTTAAAAGAAAAACACTTTTAATTACACCAAATTCACTTTAAATTACTACACAAAAATTAATATTATCTATATTAACAAAAATCAATTGGCGCATGTATGATTGAACATCACTTGAGAACGGCGCGGCGGATTTTGCTGATTTTTTTTGTTGTGTTCGTAATTATCAGGACAAGGTTTGTATGAAAGAAAATTTTGGAAAAATCCACCGGAAAAGTCGGAAAAATGATGTTTTGTACAAGATTTCGCACGTATCCGATCCAGATGGTCTTTTAGAAGAGAAAAATTGGAAAATCAGTGAAAAACTCGGAGTTCCGGAAAACTCGCTACAAATTGATTTTTTTTTCTAGCGCATCAGTTGAGAACGGTTGAACCGATTTGACTCAATCTTGTTGTATTCACAATTACCAGAAGATGGTTCTCTGTACGGAAATATTTCAGGTTAACGGAATCTACCGTAAAAACCGTAAAACGAAATGAAGGTATTAGAAAATCCGTGATTGCTTTAACAAGTGTAAGTGCTCATACAACATCATACACAAGAGACATAGTAAAAGAGAAAATGGAGAAGGCTCTTGTAATATGGATGGCGGATTACTCACAAAAACGAATACCAGTTGATGGAAATATCATCAATCAGATGGCATTACGAATTTTCAAAGAGGTGAAAGAAGATTAACCACAACACGGTCAAAACCACGGTCAATGAAAGGCGTAGATTTTAGAACATTACCAGTCCACTGGATGGCTAATAGAAATAAGTTGGCAACTGAAACTTTTAGGGAATGGTTCATTAAAAATTTTGCCCCAGAAGTTCGGCGTTATTTGAGCGATAAAGGTCTCCAGTGTCGCTGACGAAGAAGTTCCTACCCTCATCGCAGACCTAATTAAAGAATGACTGCAAACAGCTGCTAAATTGAGCGATCATTTTGACAAGCATGATCCTATTGGGGAAAGAGCTGAGAAATTTCAACATGATCTAAAGTTATTAATGAGTAATTATCAAGAATTACATAACAGTCTTATCACAACTGGGAAACAACCATTGATAATGGATTTTTTTACGAAAACTACTGAAACACCACCAGCAGCAATGAAAATGCAGTGGAAAATATTTCTAGTGAAGAAAGTGACTTTCAAGTGTCACATAAACGAGTGCGCATTCCATCAGTTCCATCAGCCAGTGATGAAAGCACTTAAAAATATATTTTATGATATAGCATTTTGCAATCTTTTTTTATTAAAATGAATTTTTTTCGTTATGTTTTGTTAAATTATGATTTTTTTAATAAAATTAATTAATATTTTTAATTACATGTGTTTTTATTTGTTTTTCTAAATAAGTATTATTCTCTTAAAGATATCTAATAAGCATTTAAATAAAAAAGTGTGTAAAGCATGTAAAAAATGCGATTTTGTATACTCTAATCACATTATTTTAGTTGATTTTACAAATGTAGAACCAATCCTTGATTGGCCCAATTGAATCCAATTTGATTATAAATTTAATTTTTTATTTAAAGCATAGAAATGTCATCCAAAAAATTAAATGGTGCACATTCGCACTAACACAAATACACGCACCACTACTATATACTTGCGATTATTTCGTCAACTTGTCGAATTTTGGAAAAAATCTACCCCCTGATGACCGACGCATAAAATAAGAATAGCCGTGAGTTATTTACTAAGGGTTCTCACCATAGACAGGTACGAGTATCAGTAACATTGATTATTCAAAACATATTTAATCAATAAAAATTTTGTGGAGATATTTCACTAAACTGTAAATATCTTGTTGCATTTAATAATCATCGAGATAAATCACAAATTTATCCTCTTGGAAGGAACATTTTCCCTGACAATGCAAAGGAGTTCGTAAGAGTATATAAGGAGGTAGCATCGCAGCCGCATGGTTACTTGTTTATGTATTTAACACAAGACTGCAGTGATTTATTCCAAAATCTCTCCAAAAGTTAAAAACCGTTTACAGAAATATACGACAATTAGGGCATCCAAAATCAAGTTTATTAACCAAACGAAAACTCCTAATTCGAAAAGGTTGGTTCGTGCCGGTCATCTTAAGCAGTACTATCAGGGATTGTTGGGAAATTACTTGAACGTATTATGCGTAGCTTGCAGCGTATGATTGAAATCCCTCCGGATACATCCGACCGTTGTAAAAAAATCGTGTTGAAAGATACAAAATTATCGAAACTAGATAAGATATAATACGAAATTAAATCAAATAAACTTGATCGTAAAAATTTTCTAAAATATTTAAATTTAAACAAAAAACGACAAAGCTTTGATGGTTTTACTAAATCATCAGGGCGTCTATTATGAAATTTTCGACGCGCGTATTTTTTTCGACGTTGTCGAAAATTTGGTATTATGAAATACTCGACACGTTTTTTTTAGATAACGTCGACTATTTTACGACAGCTCTTGAGGTGTCGAGTACATAAAAGAAAAGTGTTAAGTGTTGAGAAATAAAAAAAGTTTGTTAGTAAAAATTAATTAATAATTTAAACTTATAAAATTTTGATTAATAAAATTTAATTAATTAATTTAAATTTAATAAAAAATAATTAATTTAAATTTTCATATAAAAAATAATTAATTTCATTCTTCGACATCGTCGAAAAAAACATTCATAATAGCGATTTTCGACGTTGTCACAAAATATACGCGCGTCCAAAATTTCATAATAGACCCCCAGGTAAAACAGAGTCTCAAAAACTGAACTGTACATGAGAGAGGGTGGACTGACAAAAAAGGGAGAAATAGAAAAGTCCAAACATCATTACCCCGAAATCATAGTGTTGGGGCTCAAACGACGGAACGACATAGTTTTGGAACGCAGACTAGTTATGCGAAAGATAATTTAATGAAATCGATCGAGACAATACGCCCTATAGAGGAAGTTTTTGGGATTTCAAGCCGATTTTATAGTCTCGAAGCCGAAGGCGATAGCTTAGATTTTGACGAAACTTGTTGGGGATGAAGAAGTTAGAGAGAAAGTATTAGAATGTAAACCGTCGACAGTTAAAATAGCTAGAGAGATTATTTGAGCTGCGTAATGACGATTCGGTAACCGTGCCAGTTGAAACAGGGATGACCACAAGCTTAAAACTCAAAAAAGGCATTCACCCCGATAAATCACATAAACTACACTAGATTTCAATCATCGAAAGCCAGATTGTTTTTGCATTGTATATTGTATACAAAAACGCCCAAAGTATGTTGACTAATCAAAAATAATTTTTTTATCACCTTGACAAGTAACACATCACTTAATCTTTAACCTCAAAATACATTATCGAAATTTACAACAAAACTTCCGATATGTTTAGATTTTAAAAACAATGTCTATAATGAATGGTCTGTGCGTATTGTTAGATTTTCCTGTACAAAAATAGAAGCTGCATTAATCCTGCTTCAATGCCAAGAGTTGTTTTTAAAAATGCAAAAGAAGAGATCACTGAAACAAACCCATTGGTTCCGTTATTGGTGCCTATTAAAATCAAAAACGACTATCAATTTGAAATAATTAATATATTGATGCAGTATCCAGAATTGTTCGACTTAATAAAACAGGATTTTTTTTTGATCGTTACACAGACAAAGGTGAATTTACCCATTTTTACATTATCCCCCGGTAAAAAGGCAGAAGTCTTAGTAGAGATACATCCCTGTGTAGTGACAATCAAGAATATACGGTGAGAATTTGGAGCCGAATCGGACGATGAATATGGAATTCCCAATTATACGTGTATTTATTGCGATGTTGTGCAACCGTAAATATTTGGTAATGTGATGACCCGGGGAAAATTTTAGATGCGGTTAAATACCAAAAACAACATGCAGCCCCTCAAAATTGTGATATAGTAAATATTCAATATTTACCATCAGGAAAATCTCAAATATCAGATGTATTCTGATAGCTGATGAAAAATGGTGAACGGATTAATTTTAAAGACGACTCGTACAGTACAATGGTGGTACTTCATTTTTGTTATTTACAATGCAGGGGGCTTATTTAAGGTATTGCGCTCAACAATAGGGTGGCAGGATTTCAATAAGTAATGAAGAATTTGGTACTGTACTTAGACTGCCTAAAGTGTATCAACGTGGTCGTGGTTTGACTGGAATTTTTGCAAGCTTCTGGAAATATCTTCAGCCGCTTTTAAAGAAAGGAGCAAATTTTGTTAAGGATGAGTTGATAAAGACCAATTACAGAAATACTTCTTGGCAGATCTGTACAAATGGTTGATAAATTGAAGAATAACGCCGTTAGTAAAATAGCTGAAACGAAAAATCACCTTGAAAAAATCTACAAATAAGAAGGCAAAACTAAATAAGTCTCAGATTAAAACATTGGCAATTCGCGTAAAGAAGCAGCTGTTGCTGCTAAACGAAACAAAAATAAAAAAATTAAAATTTTAGATATATGTAATTACATAATCTATATATAGAGACAAAAGTTCGTGGCCTTTTTTGGGTGACATTGAAACAATGAATTTTCTTATTTCAAATGAACTTTATTAAACCAAATATGTGCAATTTTGATCGATGACTTTTTGCCATTTTTCTGGTAGAGCCATGATCCCATCACTGTAGCACTTCTGTGGTTTAGAGGCAAAAAATCGAGACAACTCATTTTCGCGAGCCTCTTTTGGATTTAATGTAAAACCATTAAGTTGGAAATGGGGTCACTTCGTCATTTCGATTTAGCAGACTTGGAAAGTACCGTTTGCCAAACTGAGAGAACATCAGCCATGTTTGTTCTCAACTCTCCATTGCCGTCTTTGAGGGCTGTACTTCTTGGGTGGGAGTCTTTTGTGAGATTTTTGGTGTTAGCAAAACAGTCCCATGAATTTCCTAGTTTCCGCTTGGAAGCAGATGTTTTCAATGCACGATCTCATATGATCTCGTTTCTTTTGTCGAAGGTATTTAATCGTGGCTTTCCTTGCGCATAGATATTCTGCTTGAGTGCTTCTAGTGTTGTGAGCCAACCATTTCTTACGAAGCTTTTGTGTATTTTCGACGCTTATGCGGCACTGATCATCGAACCAATCATTGCGGGTCTCGGAGGTCTTTTCCCATCGTGTTTTGCGGTGATTATGGCTGACTGTATAGCGTACCACTGCTCGTGAATGTTAGGGGGATCGATGATATGATGCTTCACGCGCTGATGGATGAGGAAGCCAACTAAAAATTCTCCTTCGTTCTGATGGCCACTGTAATGAAGAGTGTAACCATTGGTGGTGTCATGGATCCCACTCCCAGACCTTCTAAGCTCTTGTAGTGCAAGTACGTCTAATGTGTAACTTTTTGCTTGGTTCGATAGGTTCTGGAGATCTCCAGGCCTTAAGAGGCTCCATGTTCCCAATTGTAAAGCGTTGCCCGTGTACAATTTCCGAGATCGATTTTGCGATGAATCCGATATGGTAATCCCGAGGCCTTCGATTAGTGTTCATAACTTAACTGTTTTTATGAGGGAAGGTTGTTGGCCTACACATCAACCCGCTAGTTACGTGTGTGTTACGTACTGGTGAGAATCTTAAGGCATCCAGTCCTACCTTGAACACATTTATATAGCGAACCGCTTGATACAAGACAGACGCCCGCTTCAGCCGCACCTAACTTGGAGAACAGACGCTGATTTGGTACAGCAAACTCTCCTATAATGCGATTAATTCGTACTGCGTTATATGGAAACCGTGTTATAAGAAACTCGATTGTAATTAAATGCATTTTATGTAAATCGCGTTGAGAAACATAGAAATAAGAACAAATCATATTAACTTACATCGCGTTATATGGAAACCACTGTCGCGTTATATGGAAAACGCGTTATAAGAAACTGAGAACTAATACAGTGATAAATATTCGTATTAGAACAAGTAAACTCGTTCATAAATTTATGATTAGGACGAAAATTATATCCACTATTAAAACTAAAAGTATACTGTATTGTCACCCTGTGTTCGAATATTATGTTCGTAAATAGGGATCAACTAACGGTACTGTATTGGAAGAAAGAAAAATCATTTAATAAAATTTAGAGTTAAACATTCGTATAAGAACAGCTGACAAAAACGTCTTTTTACGCACTTACAGAGCTCTCACAATAAAAAAAAAAATTTGCCTTTACCTTTTGCCTTAAACTTTTACCTTAAGAGTATCTCTCACAATGAGAAAAAAAAATTTAATTGAAACCAACTTCGTTTTATTTATTTTCATACTAATAATATTTTTAAAATTGTATTTTATATTATTAATTATAATGTTAAGATATATTAAACCGATAAATTAGAACTTATTTGCATTTTAACATGTTTTGGTTGAAAAATGACAACAAAAACTCTGGTTTTGAAATTTAGCTAACTTCATTAGTCTTTTCTTAAGGCAAAAGTTTAGAGTTTGCTAACTTTTTCCTTAAGGTAAAAACGAAAAATTTTTTTTTGTCAAGTTTTATTTTCAAACAAACTTGTCAGGCAAAAGTAAAAATTTTTCTATTGTGAGAGCTCTGTTAATAAATATATATTTGTTTTAAATTTTTGATATTCGATCTTATTCAGTAAGTATATGTATTATGATGCTTATAAAATGGAATTTTATTTAAATTATTATTTTTTGTAATAATATTTTATTATAGTGATGCCAAAAAGTTCTTAAATGAAGAAGAAAAGAATTTTTAAAGAACAACGATTTACCCATGCGTGAATCTGGTACTAGAATTGGTCGATCTTCAACTGTGGTCCACGACTTCCTTAAAAAAGCTCGAAGTTGTGGTCTAAAAAAGAAAACAAAAGGAAATAGTAGGTTACCCAAATTTCAAATGGACAAAATCAAATTAAAGCAAAATTGGGCTTACCTGTTACAAAACAACATATTGCTTTTAACACTCGAACACCAAAAAATATTAAATGGTCGAAATTGCAAAGTAAGACTAATTCTTCCTATAAACATATTGAAACGCGGCTACTGTTAGGCCAGTACTCTTGTTACTGACAAAATCCAGCGGCTGTAATAATGAAGTGCAGTTAGGAGGAAAATAAAGAATTTTTACATTATTTGGGTGATACAGCTCCTTACTACAACTACTGGCGTTATCAACGATCAATACAACTTTAATACTAAAGTTTTTTTCAATCATAAACCTTTCCACTTGAAGGATAAAGCAATTATAAAACCAATCCCTAAATAATTCTTGAGTCATCCACGTTTTTTTTTATTCGCTCGTCAAAATACGGGCAACTCAGATATGTTAATATTTTTGAAAGGCTCGATGATTTGAAGAAAAATTTATGATCATGGGGTTTATTAATAAATTTCCTGACAGATTGCTACACATGTGTAGAATTATACGTTCTTTAGAAGCTTAAAGCCCTGATGCCCCGCTTTTCATTTGTTGAAATGTAGGCCCGAGATGGAAGTTTCTTCCAATACAATGCTGTCTCGTCCGCATTAAAAATATGATGTGCATCATATCCTCCTTTATCGATAATTTCTGGGAGCTCCTTTGTAAATCTTTCGGCAGCCTTGGTATCATCTGAACCCTGTTCTCCTTGAAATTTGATGTTGTGCAAGGAATACCTTTTTTTAGCTTGTCTAGCCATCCCTGCGCTTGCAGTAAATGTGTGACTGTGTTGCTCTGGAGAAGAGTTGCTAATTCCTTTAAAATGTTCATAGATTGGAAGTGTTTTCCGCTTAATCAGATTTCCACACACAAGGTATCTTTTTGGCTATATAATCTTCCAACCACATCATTAATGCTCGCTCCATTTTTACCATATTATCGTTTCGTATATTAATAGTGAGTTTCGCGCCTGAGGGGCAACCATTTGCAATAGTTTTTCTAATTTTCTTCTTATTTTTCTTTAAAGTTCGAATTGAAGATTTATTCAAATTTAACGATTTTGCAACAGAAGATATTTTTACTCCATTACTTAAACGATTTAAAATTTAATTTCAGGAATCTTTAGATGTTATGAAGAAATATTTCTTTGAAATATTAATTGCTGGTTGTGTAGATTAGAATTGATCTGTCATTATGTTACTAACTATTGGCTTTACCTAAGTATTTGTAACCGGGCAGATCTAATTAATCAATTTTTGTTTAGGTAGCTGAAAAGTATTAATGTAGAATTATATTACAGGAAATTTCCAGATGCACGTGAAATAATATTATTTTTTCTCAGGTTGTTGATTTAGTGAGGCAATTGTTGAAGATCAGAGCAATGCCATATCGTTATCCATTAAACCTATTAAGCCTTTATCCTTCCTAGTAGATTAGAAGTAGATTAGAATTGTGTTGTGCCGTACGATCGCTAGGTGTCTGCAACCGGATCGTTCCGTCCCAAAAAAAAAAAAAAAAAAAAAAAAAAAAAAAACCTTTCCTATCCTTCTATTGTTATGTGTAAACAGGCTGTAGGAAATAGGCCCGGCGTATCAATCAATCAATTACTTAAACGATTTAAAATTGAAATTTTCTCCACAAGAGTTATACTTTTTCTATTAAACTGTTTTCTGCTTTTATCAGATATTTTACTAATCTTTAATGTTCTACCAGTGCTCCAATAACGTAAATTTAACAAAACAAAACAATTGTATTATGTACTTCTAACCCTTAACGCATTTAAACATAAACTAAATTATATAAAGTTCTTCGTTCCTTTATATAATTGAGTTTATATAAGAAACATAAGGGATTCATACTTCAATTTCTTTTGTCGAGACAGCAGTAATAAAACTATGCACAACAATTGTGTGTCTAAATATAAAAGGATGTACAAATTCTGTTTTTTAACGCGGTTTTGTTTTGAAATAATATGGTTTGAAAAAAAAAAAAAATTTTTTTTTTTAGAACTTTAAGGCCTTTTTCTATGTACTCAATGTCCCTTTTTGCACGGTTTTACGTGGTTGTTTTACGTTGGTTTTTTATTACACGGCTAGAACGTATCATCGCGTAAACAAGAATTGGGATAAGAAAATTTCCTGTACATATATTTTTCGCATGTGTGTGTTAATTTTATTTTATTTTTCGAGTGTGTAGTGATAAAACAATAAAAAAAATTTGGGGTGATATGTGGGCTCTCTGAATTAAAAAAAGCCTAAAATTAAAAAGGTAGACTTAATAATGGTGTTTTTATATGAAAAAATGGAACCTTTTTTAAGTCATGTCAATTTGCAAATTTAAGTTTGTTTTATATTTTCATTAATGAAAGTATGATATGTTACAATAATTGAATGGTGTGGACTTACATGTCCAATAGAGAGTACCATTAGTCAATTTTAAAATTAAAAAAACAATTTAATAAAAAACGCCATTTTTAAGTCAGCATTTTTAGTTCGGGGAGCCGTTGTGATGTACATATGCATGTATAAAATAATCGTTTCATGCTGTATACATATATCTGCGGATTCGATTGCGGCACAAATAATAAACTTTCACGTCATCCGAACTGTTGGAAAGTTCTTGAACGAAAAGCGCGTTATACGGAGGTAACATCGCGTTATAGGAGAACAGTTTCAAGTTTCACTGCGCGTTATATGGAAATCGCGTTATAAAAATTACCGCGTTATAGGAGAGTTAACTGTATTGGTTTTGACGCGCCAATAACTCGCCCTGACATGTATTGTCTATGGCTATAAACAGACAACAACATTTAGCCTGTTCGTCTTCACTACATCGCCTGATTCATTTAGAGTTTCCCAGAGAGCACCGCGAGGAAGTATGCATCTTGAACTTTCGCCCCCCCCCCCCCCCCTTATTTGCGTTTGGTTTTGATAAATGTTCGTGGTCCAACAACTTTTCAGCATTTGCGAACCAAAAATAATGTAAAGCGAAATATATCGCGAGGCATGCCAACGTTTAGATTTACTTGAGAACGATGAAAATTGGGATAATTCATTAGCAGATGCAACACTTACTGCTTCCGCAAAACAAATGGGAACATTATTCTCAACAATACTTTTAACATGTTTTCCTTCAAATCCCTTAGTATTGTGAACAAAAATAAAGATGCCATGTCATAAGACATATTACACTGATTTACATTATACTGAGTACATGTAAACCAAACATTAATTCACATAGAGGACATTTGTTTAGTGATTGAAAATAAAGTGTTGAGTTAATTAGGAATGCTATCACCAAATCGAGCAATTTCTGACTTATTTGATCGCGAAATATAACGTGAAAAGAACTACAACACTGATGTATTAAACACTTTTGTTCATACCAATCATGAATCAACAGCAAAAATACGTTTACAAAAGTATTATGCAATCAGTTAATGCAGACAATGGCGGATTATATTTTCTGGATGCTCCTGGAAAAGACAACTTTGTTGTATTGACCATTGCCTCCTCTGGAATTGCAGCCACTTTGTTAGATGATGGAAGAACGGAACAT